>JAOEHI010004280.1:0-10132 GCA_025447815.1 Percopsis transmontana | reverse complement strand
GTAGGGGTTACGTGGTGCTATTACATGGAGCAGGTAGGGGTTACATGGTGCTGTTACATGGAGCAGGTAGGGGTTACGTGGTGCTATTACATGGAGCAGGTAGGGGTTACATGGTGCTGTTACATGGAGCAGGTAGGGGTTACGTGGTGCTATTACATGGAGCAGGTAGGGGTAAGGTTAGGATTAGGGTTAGGTTAGGTTAGCTTGGGCAATGCTGGGGCTCGAACCCACGACCCTCTGGCTGGGAGTCCACCACCTTGACCAATAGGCTATCCTGCCCATGTGCCGCTGGTGACTCATGGGTAAAACATGTCCTCTCCCTGTAACACAGTCCCCTTAAGGACGTCTTCCATGGCTGGCTGATTCTTCCCTTCTAGTCCAAGTCTCAGAAAAATGACATGAAATGACAATGGTTTATATTTTCAGTAGTTTTATTGAAAAATGCCTCTTCTGTTTCAGAAATAAATAAGAAAATAAGGCTGTGGAATTTACAATCTGCAGTTCAAACATGAAGCAGTGACAGCATTTATGTCCTGCACGCAGATTCACAACAACAACAAGTATATTCTGGATGAAAGGAAACAGACAATGCACTAAATACACACCACAGACATGCAATTCCACCTTCGGTAAAGTCAGCTGTGACTGCATACAAGAAAATGGGTGATTATTAGGAGATACAAAACGCTGTCTTTAAACTGAAAGGCCTTGAAGACACACTGAAACACAACAGGCTATACAAGTTATGAAGATCTTAAAAAATATGCAGAAAGGATATAACAACCTCATTGATGTATAAGTGAATGTAATGGTGGAACATTTCTTACTAACAGTTAATGAACACATAATGCAAATATGTTACAAGAATAAAAAATGTAAAAGTTGGAAAATACAGATGTCAAACCCCGCCCCCCCCCCCCCAACATCCCTCCCCAGAACAGATGAATATTCACAAACACTGTAATGTATCACGTTAAAGACGTGTCAGACTGTGTGTGTGTGTGCGTGTGTGTGTGCTGTGTGTGCGCGTGTGTGGTGTGTGTGCGTGTGCGTGTGTGTGTGTGCGTGTGTGTGTGTGTGTGTGCGTGTCCTATGGTGCTAGCAGGCTGGACATCTTTCTTCCCAGCGATCGTTTCCTGCGCTGGTTTTGTGATCCCTCCTCTTCCTCGTGGACCGGCATAGCGAGGGTGTCTGGCTCGGGAGGGGAGGGGTCTGATGGAGATAACGGTGCGGCCCGTTCCACATCAGTGGCAGGTCAGACAGCATGCACAAGAGGAACACTTTATTTCCGTCACCATGACAACGCTGATGGGCTGACTAGTGTTAGAACAGTTGAGTGTGTTTGATGAGTCGTTCTGGATGTTAGTGTCCAGATGTTAGTCATTGGGCTGCATCCTGTTTGTGTACTAGACAGGTCAAATATCTCTAGAAACTAATCAAGAGCGCAGTTCTCTGCTAGCAGCTTGTCAAACACCACATACAGAACAGAAGGTTGGGGGAGGAGGCTCTGCTGAACCCTCCCGGTGAGGGGGTGTAACGTGAGAAAGAGAGACATTACTGTTGGCATTCAGCAAGCAAGACAAGGCACCACATGGCAAGGCACAAGCACGCTACGGATGTTAAGCTACATTTAGTAGACGTGGTTCTGACACCCGCCACAAGGTGTTAGTTTCTGATGGAGGGGGGCGGAGCTAACCGCTCTGGCGCCGGTGCTGTCAGAGCCCGCTGCTCGCTGGGGAAGCTGAAGGATCTGGAGAGCAGTCCATCTTTGTTAGTAGCCTCACAGGAGCCTCTGTGTTCGCTCTCGGGCTTCAAGATGCAACAGTTAGTACCCGCTCCTCTTGGTGGGTGGGTGGTTAATGGGTTCCTTCTAGAGCGTGTCAGTTTGGGTTTGTTTGTCAGGGAGTCAGAGTGAAAGCAGCAGCGACAGAGAAAGTGAACTATTGGGAACCTGCAGGCCAAACAGGAAGTCAGGAGTCAGGAAGGTCAAAGGTCATCATTTGTGGCATGCAACATTCCTAACAATATCTACTTGACTCTCTGTTTGAAGGTTTTCATTCCACAGAGAGTCAAGTACGACTTGTAACATGTATCTTACAGTATCACACCTGTGATATGATGTGTCTTTAAAGCTGTTTCATGGTCAACTCTGAGGTGCGTTCAAAATAGCAAACAAAGGTAAACATTTTCATTTTCAAACGGTTTTTCATTTGCTTTGAGTTCACTGTGAACATTTGCGAACACACACGAGCGGTCTAAGGGAGGTGTGGGCCCAGATGGGAATGATCCCAGAAAATAGATGTAAGCCTTGGATTTGACTTCTTACAGTAAGTGGTTCACTCGTCTGAAGACACTTTACGTGTCTGCAGAACACGCTGACCCGCGGATGGTTCACTTGATGTCCATTTCGTCATGCACACAGTCCGCGCAGACTGTCCACGTACCTCCAAAATGTCCACGCGTATCTGTGCGCGCCCTGCTCCTGCTAAGCCCAAATAGAGTGTAGTGCCGAAAGAAAAGCTATTTATAAAAGATTGCTGATTGGATTGGCTGTCGGCACAACCCATAAACGGCCCCATCTGGTGAAACTCATGAGGAGTGTTAAGTTGTATTCTTGGTCAATGTGAAACCTTAAAATGATACCATGGTGGTTATTATGTTTACACTAAAACATTCACATTTAAAAGTTCGAGGAAAACCCGTTGGCCTGGAACGTTCGCCCTCAGTTTGCTGAATGTGAACGCACCTCCGACCTCCTGAGGTGTGCTAGTGTGTGAGGGCAGTGCCCCCCTTTGTGAGGGCACTGCCCTCACAGAGGTGGGCACTGCCCTCACAGAGGTGGGCACTGCCCTCACAGAGGTGGGCACTGCCCTCACAGAGGTGGGTGGCATACCTTGGTACCCCTGGCCGTTGTACGGGATTCCTACACACTGAGAGGAGTCGCAGTAGCCTGGAGGGCCAGGGGGGCCCCTGATGCCCACGAAGCCTTGCCTGCCAGGGGGCCCGCGGGCCCCGGGCGAGCCTGGGGGTCCGGTGGAGCCTGTCCTGCTCTCGCCCTGAGGACCTGGGGGGGGACACCAGGACCTTTACAGCTGAGCGCCCCCTAAAGTCAGTACGTGGTTGGTGCTCTCTTCCCAACCAGCGTATGGACAGCATGTGGCCAGTGGGGGGCGCTGTACTTGCTACGCCTTTACTACCTGTGTCTCACCTAGACACCAGGTTATATAAACCATCAGAAGGTCACATGATGGACAGTACCATCATTATCGAACAGCTACAACGATATTTTGTTCTCACATAAAGTTGTAGCTCTAATCATTCCATTAAACTAAACTAAACCAAACCAAACCAAACTAAACTAAACTAAACTAAACTAAACCAAACCAAACTAAACCCAGCCGCCATTATCAGAGGTGCCTTTAAATCCACCGGCCAATCAGATGACCTGGTGATGTCATGTGGAGCTCTGAGTGTTCAACAGAAACAGGAAATGAAAGACAAGGATTCCCCCCCCTCCCCCCGTCTAGACACTGTGGTGTCTGGAGCACCACAGTCTGGATGTGGTCCAGGTCTCAGCATGTGTTGTGAATGAAGACTAACAGCCCCCACCCCGACACACACACCATTCTCACTCCAGATGTTCCACTACGACCGGCTTCCTGTGGCTAAACACAAGTATGTATCTATATCTATATACCTCTATATACCTATATAGATATACAGTATATACATACACACACACATATGGCACATATAACACGTTCAGAGTATAAGGAGTCATACCAGGCGGTCCTCTTTGTCCTCGCTGTCCCACTCCAGCTAAACCTCGATCTCCCTTCTCTCCTGCTGGTCCTGTCGACACATTACATACATTATGCGCATCAGACTGGAGTCTAGACCACATCAGACTATGTTATATTACATACATGATACACATTAGACTGGAGTCTAGACCACATCAGACTATGTTATATTACATACATGATACGCATCAGACTGGAGTCTAGACCACATCAGACTATGTTATATTACAGGGATTAGATTATACATATTAAACTAGACTACACAGATTAGACTAGACTAGATGAATTTATATTCTACATACATTTATTTTGTATTTAGTTTCTAGATGTGTGTAGATTTTATGTATTTATGTATGTATTTATATAAACATGTAACATTACAACCACGGTACCTCTCTCTCCTTGTTGCCCTGGTAACCCAGGACTGCCAGGGAAGCCGTCACGACCCGCCTGACCCGGCTCTCCGCGGGGGCCCTGGGGCCCGGTAGCCCCCGGAACTCCAGGGGGCCCTGGGTTGTTGCTACGGTAACCGCTGTTTGGGATCTGGTTGAGAATATTGTTGATGCGGCTCATTTGTGCTGCAGCATCAGAGAGAGAGAGAGGGAGAGAGACAGGGACATTAGAGACACCTTAAAACACCTTAACACACCTTGGAAATACCCTAAAGACACCTTAAAGACACCTTAAAACACCTTAACACACCTTGGAAAAAAGACACATTAAACACCTTAACACACCTTGGAAATACCCTAAAGACACATTAAAACACCTTAACACACCTTGGAAATACCCTAAAGACACCTTAAAACACCTTAACACACCTTGGGAATACCCTAAAGACACCTTAAAACACCTTAACACACCTTGGGAATACCCTAAAGACACCTTAACACACCTTAGAAATACCCTAAAGACACCCTAAAGACACCTTAGAAATACCCTAAAGACACCTTGGAAATAACCTGAAGACACCCTAAAGACACCTTGGAAATAACCTGAAGACACCCTAAAGACATCTTAACACACCTTGGAAATACCCTAAAGACACCCTAAAGACATCTTAACATACCTTGGAAATACCCTAAAGACACCCTAAAGACATCTTAACACACCTTAGAAATACCCTAAAGACACCTTAGAAGTACCCTGAAGACACCTTTAAAACAATCATAAAACACCTCAAAGGCCAACTTAAAAACACCTTATACACATATTAAAAGCAAACTGGTCAACTGGTTCTTAAACTTTTTGTGCAACGACCCCCAAAAACAAGTGCTTCATAGTCTGCGACCCTCCTAAAGTTTACCGCGGACCATTCATGGGGTACAGACCCCCAGTTTGGGGACCACATGCCCCGGGACTCACCATTTACAAGCTGCTCACACACCTGCCTGGCGATGGAACGCATCATGTTCTGAGGAGCGAAGTCCCCCTAAAGAGGGAAACACGGTTATAAATGTGTGTTTACAGCGTATAAATGTATTACTACAGGAAACCCATTAAAGCAGTGGTTCTCAACTGCTGGGTCTCGACCCAGACGGGGGCCTCAAGCTGGTGTGGAGTGGGTCGTGCACGTGTGATTCGCTCTGATAAAATGTCTAACTTATATTTATATATTCGGTCTGAAGTTTACTGAACTTTCATTTTGAGAGGTGCGTAGGTGTTTATAGACATTGTGGATTACTGCACAAGTTGTTACTTGTTTTGTGAAATATATTCTAATGGTTCGGATCGGAAATTAAGTTACTTTTGGGTCGTGGCTTTAATGACCAAGGACACATGTGGTGTCCTGAGGTGAGACCAGCAGAGAACCACTGGCTTAAAGGAAACTTTACAGAGAAACCGACCACTAAAACATAGCACAGGAACAGTGACCCATACAGGTTCAATATATATATAGCACCTTGGAAAAACTCTTATTATAATTATAATAATAATAATAATAATAATAATAATAATAACTAGTGTTCCCCTTTAGAGGTCGCTGTACCAGTGGTGTTTTTTAGTGTTAGTGTAAAAAACTTATTTGCCATAAGTGTCTCGCTGTAGGACAAACAAGGACAGCCATCGTCACTACATACAGTACATACAGTACAGTACATGCAGTACATACAGTACAGTAGATACAGTAGATACAGTACAGTAGATACAGTAGATGCAGTACAGTACATACAGTACATGCAGTACAGTACAGGACAGTACAGTACATACAGAACATGCAGTACAGTACAGTACATACAGTACAGTACAGTACATACAGTACATGGGAAGCATCATCCATTACATCCAGGCCTGCCTACGATAAATTACGAAGTGTTACATATAGAGCAAACAAAGCATTTCATTTGAAGCTGCTGTATTTTCCTCATCTCCGAGAAGCAGGTTTGTTCCTGAACAAAGAACCTTTTATTTAATGTACAGTACTTTATGGAACTTTACTTTTACTTTACTACATTACATAATCTCACAACCCTCTGAAAGCAACATGCAACTCTTCAGGGGGTCCTGACCCACATCTTAAGAAAACACAGGTTTACAGTGCAGAAAACAGTGTGTGTGTACTTACTCTCTCTCCTTTGTCTCCTTTAGGACCGCTCCCCCCCTGAAGAACAGAAAACAGGTTATTAACATGCTGACAGAAGGCAGAAGGCAGAAGGCAGAAGACCAGAGGAAAGAAGGAAGAAGACCAGAGGCAGAAGACCAGAGGAAAGAAGACCAGAGGAAAGAAGACCAGAGACAGAAGACCAGAGGAAAGAAGACAGAAGACCAGAGACAGAAGGCAGAAGACAGAAGACAGAAGACAAGGCAGAAGGCAGAAGGCAGAAGGCAGAAGACCAGAGGAAAGACGACCAGAGGAAAGAAGGCAGAAGACCAGAGGAAAGAAGGCAGAAGACAGAAGACCAGAGACAGGACCAGAGACAGAAGACCAGAGACAGAAGACCAGAGACAGAAGACCAAAGGCAGAAGACAGAAGACCAGAGGCAGAAGACAGAAGACCAGAGGCAGAAGACCAGAGGCAGAAGACAGAAGACCAGAGACAGAAGACCAGAGACAGAAGACCAGAGACAGAAGACCAGAGACAGAAGACAGAAGACCAGAGACAGAAGACCAGAGACAGAAGACCATCTAAAGAAACTTACGGGAGTTCCAGTGTCTCCGGACTTCCCCGGTTGACCAGCTGCTCCAGAGTTACCTGGAGTTCCGGGAGGTCCCTGAACAGACGGGCAGAGTAACCAATCACATTACAGGAGAGGACACAGGAGAAACCTTTAGTGCATTCATCCATTATTATTCTGACCAATAAGGACTCACCATAGGCCCTGAGGGGCCCCGGGGCCCGGCCACGCCTTCCTTTCCTGGGGGACCCTGGATCAGAAGAAGAAGAAGACCAACCCTCAGTTAACCTCTCCACGGTCGCCATGACAACACACAAACCAGTACTCACCCGCACTCCGGCTGGTCCGATGGGGCCGGGGGCGCTGGGGGGCCCAGGTGCACCCTGGGAAGATAAAGACAGGAAGTCAAGCAGCTGAGACTTAAGGACCCGTTAACGGTCTCGCTGTAGCTCACAAACCAACGGGCCAGGCTCCCTTACAGTCAGCCAATCAGAGCGGGCGGCGTAAATCTTCCCTCTCACAAGCGCTGCTCACCGCCTTTGATGCCCGCAGCAGATTGATGGGGAGCACAATGCGCTCCAGACCCTCGCCTGGCTGGCCTGCAAGCCAGGCGAGGCATGCTGCTAGAGCGGCCGATGCAGCGCCATCAGCTGCCCTCTGCCCACACTAGAGGGGCTGTGGACCGTCTGTACCCTGGAGCAGTGGTGGGCTGCTCCTTACAAGTGGCTCCGAATAATAATAATATTAATAGTAATAATAGTAATAATAATAACATTATTATTAATAATAATATTAATAAGATTATTATTATTGATAATAATAATATGATTATCAATAATAATAATAATAAGATTATTAAAATAATAATAAGATTATTATTAATAATAACAATGATACGATTATTAAAAATAATTATAATATTAATAGTAATATAATAATAATAATAGTCATAATAATAATAGTAATAATAATAATAATAATAATAATAATAATAATAATAATAATTGACGCGCTTGTCTCGACCCAAAGCGCTACAGTCGTAAGACAACAACAGCAGGGTACACAATAGATCCAGGTCATACAATAACGTGCTAGCTGAACAGAATACATGCAGAGGAAGGCAACACCAAGTCCAGAGCATACCACATCAACTAAAGCAACCAAGGTTAAAGCTAGACCTGAAGAGAGATGTTCCTTAAAGCTGTCAAGGGTAGGGGCATTCCACAGCCGTGGCCACTAAAGAAGAAGGCTCTGTCACCCATGGTCTAAAGTTTACAACGGGGCTCTTGGAGAGAGAGCATGCTAGGGAACCTAGAGAGTGGGCAGGTATGGAAGGCTTGACCCTGGAGATAACCAGGCACTGTAGAGTGAACTGTAGGAATTTAGTGATCAATGCGTGAGGAAATAGAAAGCCAGCCTAAGCTGAATAATACAGTGGTGATGTATTGGCAGGGTGACGTATGTGTGAGAAGGCGAGCAGCACAGTTGCAGAGCATGCTGGAGCTTTTCCTGGGACTTTGTGGTTGAACCATAAAAACGCATGTACTCATTTTTCAGTAAACGGAGGGGACAGGATTGGCCTCAGCCTTGCAATGTTGCATAGGTGGTAAAAAGACGTTTTTATGATGTTCTTTACGTGGATTTCAAATACAGCTCTTGGACTACATATTGTCACCTAGGCACTAGAATAGCTCATTCTGTACCTATGAAACAAAAACCACGTATGTCACGTTTTTTGGTAAGTGGACCATTTATTGTCAGTAACTAGGTGACTGTATTTAATGGGTGGATGTTTGTGTTAGCTTAATGGCTAAACATTATGATCAGTTGTATTGTATTGTAGGAAGTGAACCTATGCCCTTCCTCGGGTCAGCGCGGGTGTAGGCGAGACCATGTGACCACTGCTGTAAACAGAGATAATGGTACCATCCAGAACGTTCCGATTAGGGGCACGTGAAGACACACCGTTGTTGTGTTCACAATACAGAGACAAAACAACAGAGAACAACATGGAGGAAGCCTTGAAGCCATTGAGAGAGTATTATTAAGACGACCCTCCTGTCAACAAAACACTGACGTCAGTCCTGAGCTTCTAGCAAAGCCTGTGGGAGAAGATTAAGTTGCCAAAACCAGTTTCATCTCCTAAATCTGCTCTTAAAACCTGTTTATATAGACAAGATGATTGTCTGTCTGTGTTGAGTTAGTGGTTGCCTTATAAGGCAGGATATGACCCAACCAGTCACCACAGACGTGTGCAGATGAATGTGCTGCTATGATGTTCAGAACAGCCCATTAAAGTGATATTGAACCCTTAACTTAGCTTCCTTACTGTAATAAGCCCACATGCGTACACATCTAATGTGTCCACAACCCAGGCTACCAGACTTTCATCAGTAGTGGACTGAGACACAAACAGAAGCCAATGAAACCAAGGAAAGAGCTGATAGATAGCTGACCTTGAGGTAAACATCCTATAGAGAGTGTTGTGGTCGTCACAGACAGTTAATCGCCGTCGGACAATACCACCTTGGACATTTTGAAGAGGTTTATTAACAACTTGAAGTAGACCTGAAAGGCCTTTATTTAACGCCAACTTATATAATAACTGCTATTATATAAGCATTATATAAGCAAATGTGTCATTTGTTGACACGCTGTGTGTCTGGCTGTAGAAAAGCCACCGACTGCCAGCTACACCAACTGACTTCAGTTCCCCAGCGCTAGATCAAGGTGATTTATTCTCTGTGTCCCAGCCTCCCTAACAGGGATATTTAGGAGCCACACTCCCTCGCTTCAAGCCTTCCCCGCCCCCATCACCCCAGGTTTAACTCCCCTGGCCAGAAGCCGAGACAAAACGACTTACTTTCTGTCCAGGTAGGCCTGAGTCTCCAGGATCTCCCTTGTGCCCTGGGCGGCCCTGAGGAGAGCAGAGGGGATTAGGGAGGAATCTGACAGCTAGGACACTTTATCATACCACACTAGTTCTAGTGTCACGTGAACCAGTGTGGGTTTGAACTGCGCCCTCATAAACAGCACGTGTTTATTTCTTCTGTCTGTCTTTCTTTCCACAGATAAACAGTGTACATTTATCTAAACAGGAGTTTCTGTGTGTGTGTGTGTGTGTGTGTGTGTGTGTGTGGGGGGGGGGGGGGGGGGGTTACAAACACCTAAACACGCCAACGACACCCCCCTGTCCCCGGCTGGCCCACCAAC
>JAOEHI010004279.1:0-10132 GCA_025447815.1 Percopsis transmontana | reverse complement strand
TTCGGACTATTTCGGACGGGGTTCGGGTCTAGGGGAAACACATCTCGACGGGGGAACACAGCTCGATACAACACCGGTGTGCATCCGTAATATTCACCCCATGCCGTGAAATGCACCCCCTCGCGCATGTTACTCAGTTCGAAAAGTTTTGCAATTCACCGTAATTGCGGTTTAACCAAAAGAGGGGGGGACACTATTTCACATAGGTTATCTAGGCTACATTCTCTAGAAGAGTGTAAATAACGATGTTCATCTCAACTCCAAATCCTTAAAACATGTAGGCCTAAATCATAGCGGATAGTAACACAGACCAATACCATACACCCCAAATAAAGTGTAATATGCATGAAACTCACTCTAGTTACACATACTAGCCCCACATGTATACTGTGAAAAGCATGTGATGCTGGGATCAACAGACACAATAATTACGGGGGGCTTTTCACGACAAGGCTAGTTGTCACTTGCCGCGATCTCTATTTCTCTATATACACTTTATGGCCGTGAAATGCGCCCCCTGATTAACTTAACCGTGAGGAGGTGTATTTGACGGCAGGGGTGCATATTACGGCACTATGGCCTGTAGTGCGTTTGGGGCATAAAGCCTTATTCCCATTGACGGCCATTAGAAAACAAGTGCCTCTTCGAAAGAACGTGTGTGAAAAAAATCTTTATATTATGAAATTTATGTGAGTGGGGTAGATTAATTTTATACCTCTCCTAAAGCCCAGGAAAGCTAGTTTTCTTGCGTGACGTCATCACAGGGCACGGGCAAATTACGCGCCTCTGAGATATTACAGACAATATAACGTTACAGACAGAATTTTTGTTGTTGTGATCAACAACTCGCATGTGTGTTCCATCAATACCAGGTGCTTTTTTGTACAAATGTGGAACGACTTTGGTATAATTTGAATTAGAAATGATGTTGCGCAGTTTCTTCTGTCCCGACAGAAACATAGGGGTGGGACGGACACAACATGTAAATTGTTTGTTATTCTTGTTTTTATTTAAAATATCTGACGATGTCCTTGTTAGTATGTAATTGCAAAACGTATTATGTCCTTTAATCACAATAAAAATATATTACATTTCATTTTTAGAACATATATTGAGTGATCTACAGTTAAATATAATTTCTTATAAAAGACTACTGTGAAGAGGAAAAAAACGCTCATTCTTATGTAGTAGGACGAATTGGGACTCTTGACTGTTAAACTTTACTCGCTTATATACTGAAAAACTTTGACATGGCAAATTTGAGGATGTGTTAAAGTAGGATACTAGGTAATCTGTCATATAATTAGGACAATGAGACATAAATCAATAACAAAATTACCGCTTGAATGAATATACTTACCGTGACAGCTTCTTTATTAGTGTAACATATCCACCCTATTTTTTCCGGTTCTGGTTAGTAGGCCTATTGCGTAGCCTACTGTTGATTATATGATGACATAGTTTGGCATATCAGACTTGTATGGGCTCTGAGAAAATTGCTGTGTTACTTTGATCACGCATTTCATTCGTCCCTGATCTCCCCTATAGGTTAACATTAGTCATTAGTAGACATGTAGACATCACAACATGCATATGGAACCCTTTTAGTGCGTGTCAGAATGTAAAAATGTTAGTTTTTTTTCCATTCCTTTATTAAATTTAGTACAGTTCTAAAAACATAACTAATAATCACGCACAGCCCCACGTCAGAACTGCTATCCGGTTCAAGAACACTGATTTTGACAGCCGTTTGTTTTCAATGCGATTGCACAACGTCACTTCTGGTTACATTTACAGCATTTAGCAGACGCTTTTATCCAAAGCGACTTACAATTAGTACATTTGTCAATAGTTGGAACTGTTTAACCACCAGTTTTTGCAAGAAATAACATTCTCCTAGAATAAGGACAGCATCATAAGGTTACTTCACTTATGCATTTTTTTTTTTAAATTTACATTTACTCTGATGTGGTTATGCTTTACTGCTTTGCTGTATTCCGTTCTGTGTCTGGCCAGGCTGCTACGCTGCGCACACACACTAGTCTTCTCAATTGATTCTTTAAGGATGTTTATTTCATGTGTGAAAAGAGACAGAATCAGTTGTCACCTATGTTTTTGGGTTATTAATTAACCAAAGACAGTGTGGCATCCCAACAGCTATTGTGCCATCGTTTCTTTCAGTCGACAACTACAACCCAAAACATTACACTATGGAGTGCATGAGCCGCGCTATAGGTTTTTAATCTCGCGCAACCCTTACTCATGACCAAACACTCAGTGAATCTCATTGTCGTGGTGGAGGCAAAACCAAACTTTTGCTCGATATACATTTATATTTATATTGTCTTGGTAACATATTTATCTATCTAACATCTAATCTATTCCATTATGAATTCATGGGCATATTTCCCACCGGACATTTTGGCCATTGATATTTTCACCTGCCGGATAACTAGAGTGTAGGCCTACTTGTAATTGGAAGCATTAAATTATGATGCCGATACGAGTATTTACCATGCAGTATCAGAACTATACCAACAAGTATTATCAATGCATCTCTAGTTGCGGGTGTATGACTTGACACATTTTAGGCAGATTTTTTACATGCACAGATGTTTTACATGCACGCTGACCATCTGCGGCCCGCAGGCCCTCTGTGGCTCCTGGGCAGGTGTCGAGATGGTGAGGACATTGGCTGGCCTGGCCGCCTGGGCACCGGCGAGCGGAGCTTGCTCTGAGCGAGGCGGCGTGATGTTGGATGCGCTTGCTGATGTTGACCTCCGATTGCTCTAAATGAGGTAGTGCAGAGTTGACAGATGATGGGGTACTCGGAGCATCGGCGGGTGGAGTTAGGGATGAGGCGTTGAGGCCGCTGGCAGGCTGATGGTGCACCCGGCACTTCCGGCCTCCGCGCTTCCTCCGGGAAGTCCCGTTCAAAGTCTGATAGATTATGGAGGAACAATACTGGCGGGGCGCAGAGGTGGCGAGCAACCAAGCCGTCTTGTCGTCGCCACTGTAAAGCGGTGGCAAGGAGTCCCCATGGTGTGTGCAGCGCAGCACTCACCAGGGTGACGCCGTGACTATCGGCTCACCGCCGCAGAGCAGCAGGGCTTTCTGTAGTGGTAGCGCAGAGTACCGGCAATACCACTGGACAAGTAGACAGTAACCCGGTGCAGAGCCTCCTCAGTCCTCCTCCTCTTTCACTCTGGAGAGGAGCACCGAAAGCTGGGAGTATGTGCCCCGAATACTCCTCGGGAAAAGGAAGGTAGAAGGGCGAAGTTGGTGATCGAGCTGGGCGTGGGAGCAGAGGGGTAGCATGACGCTCTGGCTGCTCTTTGCACGGTCGGTCATTCTGTAACAATGCGTGTTTGTGGAGCAGGCGCACTACATTTACATTTACAGCATTTAGCAGACGCTTTTATCCAAAGCGACTTACAGTTAGTACATTTGTCAACAGTTGAACTGGTTAACCACCAGTTTTTGCAAGCAGATAACATTCTCATAGAATAAGGACAGCATCATGTGACGCTCGAAGCGTATTTTATTGGGGAAAACACAGCGTACATATAAACAATAACTAACAAACTTAAATAAGGAACAATTAAGAGTCAATTGCCCACAATTGTGGGCAAAGCTGCACTACGCAGGCAGTGGGAGGAGGCGAAGAGTGCGCATGCTTATGCGCGGATGGCACGGGTTGTGACATCCCCGAAAAGAATACTTGAGCAACAAAATACTTTTTACTTAATTTCTTACCACAACTGCTTGTCAGAGCATGTTATGTATTTTATAGCTAATATTTATTTTTGTATTATTGAACATTTTTGCTTATAATATACATTCAATGAACTGAAACAGTAGCATTCGTTTCAAGGAAACGTGTTTAGTTCGAAAAGTTCACTAAACTTAGAAAACATTAGTTCTACCGAAGGATACTATGGGTGTTTAATTTACTTTTTATCTGAATAACACGTTTCCTGGTTGGTTTTTAATCAGCCATGCTGACATATCCATTAATCCAATCCAAAACACTACTCCTCTGTTATTTAACCGAACAGTCAGTCCACTGCCACTTCAGTTCATTGAATGTAAATTGAATGTAACACTGTACTGAACGCAGATATTGATAGTATTACTTCTTCATGGATTGGGATATTATGTTATTTACATCCATCAAATAGAGCAGTCTACGCCATGGTGATGTTCCAATCAGAGCGCGGCACATAATTTTCAGACGTGCTATATGCCAAGCCATTTCGGTAGGATAAGCCATTTTGATACCCATACCTGACGACGCAACTAGTGTTCATGTCAACACAGTCCCACTGATAACAAACCCATGTCGGTTGGGAAAGGCGGCGAAAGCAACGATCCACAAGTCAGCGCCTAATTTCGCCTTTCCATTTAAGCCAAATTTTAAACATTATGTTCACAGATGTGTACTCTCTTCATGTAGTGCCATAGTCACATTTTGCCCCATGAGACAATGCTTTTTCTGTATATAATACATGACCCAAATGTATGATTTTTATTATTTTTTATTCTTTACTGGCCATGCCAGGTTCGTGTGTGTGAATGTAGTGTGCTGTGATGCCTCTGGAGGTGAAATGGCCATTTCCACAGTGCTCTCCTTTGGCCTGGAGGATGTCTAGCTCCCTGGTTATGGGCATGGTGGGCTCCTACTCTTACTTCTGGACCAGTAAGTTCGTAGAACATACAAAGATATAGCAACATGCACATTTATAAAATGGATCATGAGAACGTTATAATTATCAATGTTATTTGGGTTTGGTCAGATACAATAGCTATGGTTGGAAAATACAGAAAAATAGCTGGAATTATCGTTGTGTAAATAATTCACAAAGAGAAAGGGCAAGTCCGGGCCTGATTCACCGAACATTGTCCGGAGTTCATATGGGGAAACAGCTCTAAATGTTTCCCCCCCATAACAGCCTCCACTAGTCTGGGAAGAGTTTCCACTTTTGTCTATCCTATCCTATCTCTTAGCTATTTTCCAGGGTTATCCGGTGGTGCCAAAAGGCAAATGTATTATTTAATTAATATAGTGGTTTCAAATATACAAATAGACAATACAAATATGAATAGCTAATAAAAGTTAAACATTCAATGGAAAATGTTATGTGCAGCTTTACATTTTGGATTCATAAGCAGCCTTTCTTGTGTTTGATCTCACAAATCGTGTTGGCCATTATTTTTTAGCCCTTATTGGCCAATGGCCCTGTAGCCCATAATTTGGAAGTCATAGAATTGTATGTTGTCCATAAACCTATTGAAACAAATTACCTAGCCATTATGTTGCTTTGGTCAGCATAAATTATCATTAGAGCAAAGTGTACTTTTTTCCGAAAACAAAAAGGGACTGATATGCTTTTCAAGGCACGTAGTAACGTAAACAAAGTCCACAGTGCCTTCCACTCGATTCTACCAGAGTCACTTTATTAAGATGTCTCAGGGAAAAAATTATATTTCCTAAATCTTTGCATTTTAGTCACACTGAATGTTTTCAGATCTTCATACACAATGTAATGTAAGACAAAGAAAACCCAAGTAACACATTCAGTTTTTAAATGATAACAAAACTTTTTTAAGGAAAAAGTTATATAACACCAACTTTCCATGTGGAAATAAAGTAATTACTTCCTTTAGTTACGCAATCAACTCATTAACCAAATTTAAATTATCATTTGATTCAATTAGAGCAGACACACCCAGCAACGACTCATCCAGGAAGTCACAAAAACACCCAGGACAACATATAAAGAACTGCAGGCCTCTCTAGCCTGAGCAAAGGTCAACATTCATGATCCGAAATTCATGGGAGAACTGCAAGCTGCAAACCACTGCTGACTAAGACACATTAGTGCTCATCTCACATTTGCAAAGAAGCACATTAATGACCCCCAAACCTTTTGGGATAATCTTCTGTGGACAGACAAATCAAAAATGGAACTGTCTGTCCTAAATCAAACGCATCATTTTATATTAAGATGAACATCATATCAACAGTCCAACATGGTGGTGGTAGTGCGATGGTGTTTGGGTGCTTTGCTGCCTCAGGGCTTGGAAAACTTGCCATCATACAAGGAACCATGAATTGTGCTCTCTAACAGAAAATTCTGAAGGAGAATATCCGGTCATTAGTCCGTAATCTGAAACTGAAGCCTAATTGGGTTATGCAGCAGGACAATGGTCCAAGTCCATCTCAGAATGGCTCAAAAGAAACAAAATGTGGGTTTTAGAGTCGCCTAGTCAATGTCCTGACTTAAACTGAAATGAGCAGTTCATGCTCGAAAATCCTCCAATGTCATTGAATTACAGGAATTCTAAGAAGATTGGGCCACATTTCTTCCACGGCAATTTTAATGACTAATCTCCAAATATAGGAAGCGTTTGGTTGCAGTTGTTGCTGCTAAAAGGGGCTGAGCAGTTAGAGCTCAGAGGGGCTTTTTCCACACAGGGCCAGTTTGTGTTGGGAAAATGTGTTTTAGTAGGACAGAAACATTGTAGTCCTTTTGTATGTTAGGAAAAAATATAACAATTATGCTGGTCTTTGCATTGTATATTTTAATTCAGTTACTTTACTTTTCTCATTTCAAGTACCTTCCTTTCTAAGTCCCTGCTCTCTTCTAATCTCTCTATCCATAGAATACATGAATTGCCTAACAGTTCATAATCACAAGGTTTTATTGGACTTGGTTGACCAACGCCCCTCAGACATGCCCCTTATCACGTTGTCCAATCACCAGTCCTGTATGGATGATCCCCATATCTGGGGTAAGGTCACAGATTTTCCAAATTGAAAATTTGTGTGAAATGTTGAATTGTATTAAATACACATTTTGTCACAGGGATATTAAAGCTCAGACATTTATGGAACTTCAACAAGATGCGGTGGTAAGTTAGACATTTTACAGATAATATATAGTTACATTGCTGTTTGTTGACTATTATACATTAGGCAAGTTGATATTATTATTATAATAATAAAAATGTTTTTTGTGTGGCAGGACCCCAGCAGCATCTGACATCTGTTTCACTAGAGAGTTTCACTCCAGATTCTTTAGTCGTGGCAAGTGTGTTCCTGTGTGCAGAGGTGAGTGTGTGAACCACTTAAAATCACAAATATATTCATCAAACAAGTCTGAGAATGAGGCTATATCACAGATATATTTAGTTCCTGTAGTTCCACGGATTTTATGCTGTAAATCAATCTGTGCCAAATGTATAGAATATCCATATAGGATTCTAGGTATACTATGTGATTAAAGAAAACCTTGCCCTGGGGTATATAATGTGCAATTAAGGCTCTCACAATGAAAGTGATAGACTCAATCGTGATGAACGTTATTTTAGCATTAGCTGAGCATGTTTAATATCATGGTGATACCAGAAAAGACATCAAGACTGCATGTCTAATAAGTATACAAGTAATGTCCATGATACAACCTACACTTTTTACTCTGTCTTGGTGTTTTTCAACAGAATCTCTTAAACACCCTGTACACGAGCTGCAGCTCATGTTCATGTCATTTCTCAGTCGATAATTGGCACAAAAAAAAAAAAAGGCTGCATTCCTCAAGGAGACCTGAAACTTGGTGCACATGCATCACACCTCATAAGGGGCTAAAGTCTATAGGAGATGATCAAACCACACCATCCCTAATCTCTATCTCGGAAACAATCGGCTATGCATCAAGTACAATCCATGAAAGCAAGTAAAATAGTGGTTTGAAAACAATGATGTAAAACTGACAATGACACGCACAAACAGCAATGCTACAGCAGTGTATTGGATAGCAATCAACACCGTCAAAAACTCACGAATGACTGAAAAGTGCAGGCTATGTAGGTAGCTAGCTAGATTCACCAGCTACATTTTAAAAGAAGCTCGGTAAGCTTCTATAGCCTGGTGTTAAGGTCATTTAACTAATTGAAACACATGCAATATAATTAAATTGTGTTGCTACCAATGTAGGGAAGATCGGGTGTTATGTTGTTTTCCCACTACCCAACAGAATCCTACTGCTGTTCGCTGCCTAAATGAACCCCACACACCACATCTCTTGTTACAAAATCCTCCCTGTGACTAAAATCATGTTTTTTCTAGGGTACTGTACAGTGACCAAAAAATTTCAGCAGAATCAATTTCAATACAATTAGGTAATTTATCAGACGCTTATATCCAAAGCAGCTTACAATTACATGGTGCTATTAGATGGAGCAGATAGAGATTAGGCATCTTGCTCAAGGATGCTTACAGGTATGCCAACTCTGGGGCTTGAACCCCCGACCTTCTGGCTGGGAGTCCAACACCTAGACCACTAGACTATCCTGCGCCCAATTTCATGTGTCTCTGACATTGCATTGCGATGCACGTTTAGGCGAAGGGGTGTAGGATTATGTCAGGGAATGGGAAAACGACATAACACTAAGACGAAAGGGAGGGAGGGCGGTTGTTGGGCTGTAAAAGTTTGCAAGTATTATTTACATAACTATTACAAAAGCAGCTATATCTAGAGAATGAAATGTCTGATTTTTATAAAAGTTGTACATATATTTGGGGGCAAGTGTCATAAATATTAGACAGCAGCCAAATGGTGGGACCAAATAAATATCTTAACAACTTTTTGTTAGCATAATCAGTAGGTAATATCTGCCACCTTTGGTGACATCTGGCTAAGGAGTCCAGTATATATATATGTAAAACTTTTATCAAAATCAGACATTTCATCAACTCCCTCACCACTCTAGTAGACTAATATAATGAAAATAGCAAGCTTTACTCAGAATACCCGTCTAACTATATTTCTATCTATCTATGGCACATATAGTTAGACGGGTATGTTAACTGTTCCATCATGTTTCTCTTTCTTACATTTTTAAACAGAAAATACAATCTAATTTTTTTTTTAATGAATTGTGTTTTTCCTCTTTGACTATGGTTGCTGATGACTTAATTTAACTGTATTGAGAGCATGGTGAGGCTAGTTAAAACCCTAATCAAGTAAACTATAATTTCATTACTAGTATTTTTTATCATTGACCCTTTTGTATGCTCTATACGATATTTTTAATATTAATATAGCAGCAAACAACTATTTTCTATGTAAACATTTAGTGGAATAATAGCATCCTGAGCAGAGAATGTTGTCACACACCCTCTGTCTGTTTTGTAATCAGAGCCTCTCTGTTCTTTGTTTTCATAGCTGTGGCCAAAGCATTTGTTTTAGTTTGGTCTAGTGCGACATCTAGTGGTAGACAAGATCATATATAAATACTTATTAATGTATTAGTAAAACTCACTTTTTTAGTGCTTTCAGTGCTACATTTGTGTATCTGGAGTGTCTACCAACCCACAAAAGTTAAAATAAGACATTTCAGTCAGTTTTTTTTTTAGTCAGCCTATGTTTGTATACATGTGTTGAGTCAAGCCGTTCTGATTTCTTCGTTTTGGGACGACATATTGCTAATGTTACCTCCCCCGCCTGTTAATGTCTACACCCACTGCTGGAGAACCACTTTCGCATGGGAGCCATTGTTGTTATCGCAAGCATTGTATCCGTTAGCGGAATCGAGGTATCACCATCAACACAGCAGCAGCATCTTTAAATTGAACCCCAGCTTCAGAGGACAGAAGAGCTGGGTGGATTCATTTTATTTTTGAGTGCAAAGTCCCAGCTACAGTTGCCTAAAAACCTTTTTGTGTGGCTACAATGCTGGACTCTGCAAAATTTTGACTTAAAGAAAAAACAGTCCCAACTTTATGTGGCAGAACTGCTGCCGAGGGAAATGTAAGTACCATAAACTTTCAATCAGTTCGCCCGAGCAGAATTGGCATTTTCCCGAACGTCGGCAAGGAAAATGGTCAATTATTGCCGTTAGGTTGTACCAATAGGTCAGACCGAGAAAAACATTTGGAATATTATCGACCAAAAGTTATTAAAAACCAGGGAGAGGAATGCCAGAATTTAACCCAGGAAAGGAGGCGCTTGTGGTTGGCAAAGCTCAGCCAGGATCTACGAAGGAAAAATCCCGAATCATCCGGATTTGTTCGGCACATTTCTTGTCAGGTAAGTGAAATGTTGATTGCAGCGTGTAATGATAATACTAT
>JAOEHI010004277.1:0-10135 GCA_025447815.1 Percopsis transmontana | reverse complement strand
GTGTGTGTGTGTGTGTGTGTGTGTGTGTGTGTGTGTGTGTGTGTGTGTGTGTGTGTGTGTGTGTGTGCACGTGTGTGTGTGTGTGTGTGTTGTGTATGTATTCCATGCTGCATTTGCTAGTTCAGCATTATCAATTCAGAGTAACATGGGTTTAACTCCCCTGTGCATGCGGTCAGGTCATTTGTGCTCTGACATGGCAGGTGCACTGACCTGATAACAGAAAGCAGACTAAAGTAATGGATCTAGGATGAGGAAACAATCTAATGCTTGTTCTGCAAAACACTAGAGAGTAGCCTATGACATGAATCCAAATTGATTAAAAAAAATAACTAAATCACAACTTTGTCATCAAAAAATTGCTCTATTGACCTATAACAGCTGGATGAGAAAACTGTCAAAAAGCTGGTTTTGTGTGAATGCTCTGAATTCTGCAGTTGTAGTCATTGTTGCAGCCAATACTGGGATCTCTGGCAATAACAGTAATTGTGTGTATGTAAACACAGACTTTGTAATATAGTACATCGGAAAGACGACATATAGGGTTACACCTGCTGCGTCTTACATAGACCCACGGTTGAAAGACAGAAGAAGAAAATCATAGTTAGGGATTTTGATAGACAGAAGAACTAGGACAGGACAGGCCCAGAAAACATGCCGCTCCAACGTACGCCAAATGGAAATACTTGAGGAGAAAAGATTTTTATGGAGACATGAAAATACAGTAAGAGCAAGTGTGACTTTGCATGTCTGCGTCTGTGTGTGTGTGGTGTGTGTAGTGTGTGTGGTGTGTGTGTATTAGTAGGGAGAAGGCAGAGAGATGCAGACAGTACAAAGCGCAACCCTTGTAGACTCCATAAAATATGTAGTAGATTACCTGTCTCATAAAATAATGATGGCACAGTTTAAAATACGGCCGTATATGCCACTAAGCAGAGACTTCCATTCAGAGCCAGTCACTGCTTTAGAGGGTATAGACTTTTTAACTACCTGCTGGGAATTGAACCAATAGGATTTGGTTTTATTTGTTTCTATGACTATGCTTTGGTTCATTTATACAATATATGCACATATACTGTATGTCAGTATATCTACTTTATTTGGACCTTGCTTGGCACTCATGGACCTGAAATAATCTTGTCACATTGAGTCTCATGCCAGCGTGATTGATGGGAGTTCTGCCTCGAGCCATTGATAGACAAAAAACATGAATTGCACGAATTGGAACTGACTTTTGTTTTTCCAAACTATAGCCGCAGGCACAACGAACAACTAGAAGTTTAAACAATTTGCTGACTCAAGCCAAATATATTCTCAGCCTCAACAAAAATGGCTCAAGGATGGGATTGGGTTGTCAGTTTTACATTATATGTGGTGAAACTCTATTATATTGGGGTAAAACTCATTAATACAGACTTGTTTTATAAAATGATGACTCTGAGCTGAGTTTCGGTTGTACCTTGTGGTACATAGTGAAGGATGGCGCTATCGCTGTTTAGAATAAGGCATCCTGCTTTTTCACTGCACGTTTCTACTTACCTGGGGCAGATTACTGCTGAAAAAATGTAATACTCATGTTAGCAGCGATTTGCTGAAGCTTAGTTGTGTTTTTCTAACTGATTCGCTTTAAATAAAAAAAATATTGCAATATACAAATATGTAGTTGTCTGCAGGGGCTTTACTATGAGTGTATCATAAACAAGTGGCCTCAACATTTATTGTTTTTTCCATGATGAATATATATTAAAAAATAAACTTTCTTTAAACTACTGTAACTACAAGCTGAGCTAATGGGAAGTGATGAACATGTTGCATTTGTAAAACTGCATTGGACAGCCATATTACCTCCATTACATTTCCCTTATGGACTTGGTACTATTTTTCTATGTACTGCACTGTTTCACTAATTACTTCTATAAATACAATTAATTCCTCCAAATAAGTAAAACAAGTGTTTCTAAGCAAGGTTTTAAAAAGATTTTCTGCAATTATATTATGGTGACCTATACGCTTTTCACGGAATTGCATTTATCCTAAAAACCATATGTAATACATAGGTTGACTTTTTGCTTTTTCATTTACAGGATTTAATGTTGGTAAAATTGTTGTTAAATATACAGTATATAATGGTCATCCTGTATATGTTTTCAGTTCCTATTATACATTCAGCCAAAGTATTTTCTGTATGGAGAAAATGAACGATCAATAACCTTATTTCCCTTCTAATAGGAGAGTTCCTTCATTTATTTTCTGGTGGGCTGTGTACTCAGATTATTTATTGATAGAATCTATTGCCAGGAAATTAACAGAAATCAGTAGTTTCTTTGTTGAAACATCATATTTGTTGCAGTCCATCTCATGTGAGTGTATGTGGTCTGCTGCCTCGGGCAATGGGATTAGAGAGCTACCAGATCTGGATGTAGCTAAACTGAGGTGAAGTAATTTAATGGTTTCCTGTTTTTTACCTTTACATGTCCTTACAAAAACCTTAGCCACCGGCAAATATTCTTTCAGCAGTGCTTCGAATTTCCACATGCAAATATATGCAAATTCGCTCTGTTGAACTTGTTATCGTTGATATTATCTGCCTGCAGTAGATTAGCCACCACTGGTGAACTGGAAAACAGGTGACATTTTGTCATAAACAATTTCTACATCTGCAGCACTGATGATACTGTGCAATCATCCGTTATGGCAGTCCTGCAGTGAGAGCGGTTTATTATAATATTTTTTTACCCACTGAATATAGATTTGGCATAATGCTGTGTCAGCAGTTATAGCAGAGTACTTAGAATGAACCATCAATCATCTCTCTCTCTCTCTCTCTCATTCTGTTTCACTCTCTTCCTCTTTTCCTCTGCCTCCTACCTGCCTTCTGACATCTGTCTGTGTGTCTGGCTCTTTCTCAGGTGGTCATTTATCAATGGGCGGGCCCCGCTGATCCAGCCAACCCCGCTCCACCCGGCTCGTCCCACCCCTCCCCCTCCTCCAGGCCGCTCCGCGCCCCATCACCATGACATCCACGGACCAGCTGCTGCCGTTTAGGCTGACCCCGCCCGCAGAGCTGCTGGGCGGGGCTGAGGGGAACCTGAAGTGTGACCAGGAGATTGAGAGGCGCTATGAGATTGTGCCATCTGTAGTCTGTTCCATGTGCTGCCTGTTTGGAATCATCTACTGCTTCTTTGGTGAGTTTCCGCTCAGGGACTATCAGCTAAAAGCACTGGGAAATCACCCAAAATACTAATTAGGGCTTATAAGATGGGCTTGTCAGACAGGCAAACTTTATTGCTAAGATTCCTGCGACAAAAGGCACTTAAATTTGTCTTTAGAACATTAATAGTTCTGTTTCACAGTGAGAAATCCTCAAACAGACTGTGACAATATCGCAGTATTAGGTCTTGCATGGCCTGTCATAGAGTATATACAGTCATTGCGATATAGATGCAATAGACACAAAGTGCTTTATTTCATTATATTTTTATTATATAATTGTTTAACTTTCCTACATTTCTGTATAAAAGTATCTTATGTATTGAACATATTAAATAATCGCTTTGCTCACAAACTTAACATAAGCCAATTGAGAACACCAGGATTTTAAACCTACATCTGGATCAAAGTAAAAACCCAGTTCGAGTTAAGGTTTTTCTCTAGTTTAACTGCTACCACCTCATCATGATAGAGTCTAACAAATACTTAAAAGAGTGGACCACCAACCCACTTCTAAGTGCTAAGACACTGCTACTGTAAGACACAGGCAAGTGGGGCTCTGATCTTTCAACTATATGCAGTATAAATGGCTGCAGCATGGCTTTGGTATGGGAAAAAAAGAATCATACACTTTTAGAATGAACTGCAGACCAGAACTGAACTAGGACTTTGATTCCACCCTGTAGCTCGTTACGTCACACACTCTCCCATCCACCAAACACGTAGCAGTTCTCTGTGTTAGCAAGCACCCTCCTTGTTTGTGCCTTAGTGGCTTGTTAGCTCCATAGTGACTACATTTGGTAGCATTAAGCCATTAGTGTAACTAATAATGAATCAAAGAACCACAGAGAACAAAGGAGTGTCATTTGTGAAATTAGGTTAACAGGGTTTTCTTTTTTATCTCCCCATTAGGTAGCAAACTAACAAAAAACTACCATAATTATAGGAGCACTCTCATTTATTGCATTTGTGCAATTTCCTTTTAATTATCTCCTACTGTAGGTATATTGAATCTGTTTTAATCATTTATGAAGATTCACCACAGCAAGTAGTCCTATATGCTGTCGGAAAACTAGAAAAAAATAGAAAAATAAAATGTTCCACAGAGAGTGGTATCATTTCAAAGTAAAATCCTCACTCGTTCCTTTCCCATCCATCTCTCTTATTGTTCTCTGCATGATGGCTTAGAGGTGAGTCAAAAACATTCATCTTTATTCTCAGTGGCAAGTCCCTGTGACCAAACAAAATGGTTAGTGCTTTCCTAAGACCTTGTTGAATTAAATGTTTCATGGCTCCCAGTCTTAAGATTAAAGTCTTTTTGAAGGGGAAACTATTTTGAATTGAGATTTTAGGCTACATGTTCAAATTAGTACTGTATATACAATTTAAATGTCAAATTTTATTTTACTTCCCAGTTTGATATAAATTAGCTATACAAATAAGCATGCCTAAGCAGACGCTTTTATCCAAAGCGAATTACAATCAGTACATACAGTAGGTCATACACCAGTTATTGTAAGCAAACAACATAATGTTAGAATAAGCATCATGTCATCCGGGCTAACTTAGCTATACAGTTTGCAACGTTACCTATTAACATACCATTCAATCCTCCTAAATACCAGCAGTTCTTAATCTTCTAACATGAACAATAAATGTTTGCATATCAAACAGATATAGATTGCAATGCAATCATTGAATAGGTAACAGTATTACATGTCTATTACAAGTATTACATGTCATAGTCGTTCACGCTCACTTATTTTGGGACCGTGGTAAACAAAAGTTGCCCATTCCAGTCCTGGAGATGTATTGTGCCAGCGATTAAACAAGGATGTCTGATTAATCCAAAAGTTTTGGCAAACATATTATTCATTTAATGGTTTAGGGTAATGGGGATGTGTGGTGCAGAGGAGGGGCTCACGCTGATTGGAAGAAATAGAAATGGAACGGATGTAAGATGGATGGATGGGCTGGAAAGAAGGGACCATATTGTAGCTGTGCCATTGCTGATTACCCAATGATGACGATCTGATGTTGAGCCACAGGAGACCAGGGAGAGAGAGAAAAAAAGAAGGAAAGAAAGAAAGGCAAATACAGGGACGTTGCGATACAGAGACTAAATATGTTTATAAATTGGTCTTTTGAAAGTAAATCCAGGAGACCTGTGAGTGTGTATGAGGGGGGGAGATGAATAAAGGACACATTGAAAAAGCAGAAACAAATGTCAAATGCCAAGTCCCTTTATTCTTGCGCCTGCTCACTGATAAAGCCAAGAAACGCTCTGTATAATAGAGGGTGATTATTATCCAAGTGCACCTCTCTCCTCTTTTGATAATCTTCTATTTTAACCTCCCATCTAAGGGCTTCATGCAAAGCGGTTATTCACACTTCTTATTCACACATCTCTATTCCCTTGAGTTTCCCTTCCCTTTTTTTGTTTTTTGAAGTAAACACAGTACACTGAAAGCCC
This sequence comes from Percopsis transmontana, assembly GCA_025447815.1. Classification (NCBI taxonomy): domain Eukaryota; kingdom Metazoa; phylum Chordata; class Actinopteri; order Percopsiformes; family Percopsidae; genus Percopsis; species Percopsis transmontana. The sequence continues at coordinate 4,455 of JAOEHI010004277.1, read as the reverse complement.
CCCATCTGTGTAACTGTTTTGCAAAGCAATGCTACAACGCCTTGAATGAGTATTTACATATTACAGTTTATGAATGATTAAAAACACAAAATGATACACAAATAAAAAATATTCGTACCCTTAGACAGTAGAAGCCTTCATTCTTTGAGTGGTTATCCCGTTTGACTCCCAGGAGAGTGACATTGGGGCTAATTTGGCTCTCCTTTTGATGTCTATATTTCCCACAATCCCTCGCTTTGTGTACTTATTAGAAGGAGAGGGGAAAACAGAAAGAGGGAGAGAGAAGGGACAAAGATGTAAGACTGCAAAGATAATCATAATTATATGTGTAAACATTGGCCTGTGTGTGTGTGTGTGTGTGTGTTTGCCAACATACATAAATGCAGTGTTGGGGTCGTTACTCTAAATAAGTAATGTATTACATATTACTGGGGCACCATATTCTTTTTCTATTGGTCTAGATGTTGGACTCCTTGAGCAATATTATATTAATATTAACGTTATATTAACAATATAACGTTAAACCTTACATACACATCAGCACAAATCTCTATCCTAATATGGAGGACATGCACAAGATCTTTCTTTTATTCTCTTTAATAAAATAATACCACAATGCCAACAGCAAAGTCAGTAAAAAACAGCCCAAAGAGCACTTCCCAGAAAATGCTAAATTTCAAGTACAGTAATTACATAATTGTTTGATTAGTAACTGTGATGTGATTACTCAATTCAGGTGCAGTAATGTGTTACATTACTGCATTACAGGCAAATCTAATGTGATTACAGTAGTTATCACAGTTACTTTGTACCGCGTTACCCCAAACACTGTGTGTGTGTGCATTTAGTTTACCAACTTAAATGTCTGTATGTGTGTGTGTGTATGTATACAAACTTGCATACAATAACATGTACATTTACATTCACAGCATTTAGCAGACGCCTTTATCAAAGCGACTTACAATTAGTACATTTGTCAATAGCTGAAAAGTTCATACACCAGTTATCGTAAGCAAACAACATTATGTTGTAATAATGACAGCAGCATGTCATCAGGGCTAACTTAGCTATACATTTGACAACATATACTACATATTAGCATATCAATCAATCCTCAAAATAATTGCTAACAGCCTGAATACCAGCAAACTGCTGATCTATATACCATATTAAACGTGTGTGTGTGTGTGTGTGTTATGTGTCTCTGTGTGTCTGCTAGGCTACCGCTGCTTCAAGGCGGTGATGTTCCTCACAGGCCTGATGTTTGGCTCGGTGGTCATCTTCATGCTGTGCTACAAGGAGAGGGTGATGGACACACAGCTGAGTGTGGAGGCCTCGGTGGGCATAGGCCTGGGCATCGGGACCCTGTGCGGGCTGGTCACCATGTTGGTTCGCAGCGTGGGGCTGTTCATGGTCGGCCTCCTGCTGGGGCTGCTGTTGGGTGTTGCCTCGCTGGTGGTACGTCCCATATGGTCCAGTTGTTCATCGTTCTGACTTGGGCTGTGTTCAGGAGATCAGAGGAGGCTCGCTAACTCCGCCTCTGTACAACCGCATAGGTGTTTTGCCCTGCATTCCATTTTAGTTGAAACTAGGAAATATCCAACCTCCAACTTAGAAAAGTGCAAAAAAAACACCTTTTAAGTTGAATTTCCAAGTCAGAAGAATATCAGCTAAGATTTCTCTGGCCAATATAAATGAACCTGACGTCACAGCAACATGGCTGTGAAAATGGTCAACAGTTAAACATGTGTTTTCAGTGAAAACACATCTAACATCGGTATAACATCGACCTGTTCCTATCACTTTATGACTTCTGATAGATCTAGCTGTCAGACAGCAAGCCTGAAGCTAGCTAAAACTCTATTGTTAGTATGTATCTAAAACTGCTAGATACATAAACAAAATCAACTTTGCTGCGGGCTTCCGTGTTTTTCCAAACAGATGCAATAGAGCGCATTTAGCTCGTAGCTTGAGACTACCGACTCGGAACTATGGAATTACGACTATCAATGGAATGCAGCGTAAGAGCCTTTTGTCTCTGACTCTCCTATATCAGTTTTCTTGCAGCATAGCTCTGCCTAACATCAATCTGAGATGAGACATAATCAGCCAAATCACTTGTGACGTGGGTGTTCAGGATTAAATTAAATTGTTTGTGGGTTGTCTCTTACAGTAATGACCATGAACAAATGTGGGTCCTGAAGTTAGACCAGTTGAGAACCACTGGTTTGAAGAAACATCCAATGTGGCAAAACAGTCATAAATATGTCCTAAAAGTGCGGTGGAATGAAAGTTCCTTTTTTAAATCTATTTTGTGCATTTTTGATATTTTGTTTAAATAAACTAAACCTAAAGACTAAAACCTAAAATATTTCACTTTAATTCTTCCTCACTCTCTGTCTCATTTCATTGGAGTTTAAGCAATTTTCATTGACACCCCCATCCCTTTCTCTAAGGTCATGGAGGAGTTCTATCACCCCAAAACAGTGTGGGTTCCTCTTGGCGTCCTCCTGGGTTCCGGAACGCTCTTCGCCGTGCTAACCCTCCAGTGGCAGCGCTGCTTCGTCACCTTCTCCACCGCGACCTTCGGCTCGGCCATCATAACTGTCACTGTCGATTACTTTATAGAGCTGTTTGCCTTAGTTCACTACATCTACGAGAGACTCAAGGTAGCTGTGTGTGTGTATGTGTGTTTGTTTGTACAGCTCCAATATCATTACCATTGCTGCAAATTGAATTATTGAGCTGTTTGCTTCGGTAAACTATGTGTAAGTGACTTAAGACAGGCCTGTATATGTGAGTGGGGAGAGAGAATAGATAGAAAGATAGAAAAGAGAGATAACAAGAATTGAGCACTGCTTTGAGCTAGCCCATAGTTCTCTGCCAATAGAATGCTAAAACTCTCTGTTTGCCAGTGGATAGACTTATGTTGTGTGTTAACGTGAGTAAACATTCAGATATTTACATTCGCTATTTAATAATGTGCAAATTCACATCGATTGAATACAACATATAAAAGTTAATCATTAATCATCAGTTAAGACATTTTTCTGTATCATTTTTAATTTAATAATTTTACATTTTAATTGGAGAACTGGGTTAGATAAGCAATAGAACACTGTTATCGGGAATAACATGACAGCTGTGATTTGGTCGCAGGCTCAAGACGAGATATTATTTGTGTTGGCATGTGACCTCAAGTATTGTATTGTATTGTATCAACAGGTTTTCAACAGGCTTTTTGCTATGCAACAATTCTTGACCCGATGCACACCAGTTCAAAAAACCACATAGCTGTTGCTTGTGGGCACTCCTGCCCAAGTGTTAAGAGCAGCAAGTTTGGCTGGTCTGTCGCATCATACAAATTACATGTAAAATTTTAAATATATTTAGGGTAACAATCTGTCATTGTGTGTGCATTGTGTGACTTCACAAGTTCCCTAATGATCTCGATTGTGAACCAATAGTTAATTATATACACATAAAGTTCTTTGTGCATATGTAAAATGGCTGAGCACACACACATGAATTTCCTGCTTTACACATGCAGTACTATATCTGACACTGGATAGCTGTACTACAATAGTGCATCTGGGACAATCCATAATTGTTAGAGAGCTTACATTCATTGGGAATGTACAAGACTGTACAACCTAGCCCTAACCGATTCTTTTTGACCCATACCGTTATTGCATTACCTGATGAAGATTGTTATATCTTGTGTTTTAGCTGAACTATTTCATGGTAAAATGGTATTTTTGTAGAGACAATGATTCATTTATTCGTTCATTCATTCATTGTCTGACATTAGAGAAAATGTATAAACACATTTGTTGTGGTTTTTATTCCTATGAAAGGACAAAGAAACAAAAAACACAAAACTCTTAATATCTGTCCGGCAGGTGGCAGAAAAGAGGCAGGTATGTTGGTTCACCTGGGTCATCTTGGGGGTGTGGCCTGTCTTGGCCCTCCTCGGAGTGCTCATCCAATGGAAAGTCACCGCAGAGGGCTACTCCCACACTGAGCGTAAGTCATGCTATGCTATGCTAAAATCGGGGCCAGCAAGTTAGCCAATGACGGCAATTTGTCCTGATTGGGGCTCTTGTTTTCATACTGTAATTATAAGTACACTTTGATGTTATTGTTTAGCTGTATCACTCCACTGATGGGCATAGAAGACTATAAGTATACGTTTTGCATCCTAACAATAGCTATTAGATACAGAGTGAAATCTGGTAGCCTCTTTTAATGTTTGCTATATGTGATCCAATGAAATATTGGCTTCTGAAATAATTTGTTCAGCCCTACACAAGTAAATGGGCACATCCAATGATTAAATGAGTATGAATTAGTCTGTGGTGTGTGTGTGTGTGAGGGAGTGTGTGTGTGTGTGTGTGTGTGTGTGTGTGTGTGTGTGTGTGTGTGTGTGTGTGTGTGTGGTTGTGTGTGTGTGTG
>JAOEHI010004276.1:0-10135 GCA_025447815.1 Percopsis transmontana | reverse complement strand
TCTGACATCTGACTTTTATACTGTATATATCTAGTGTGTGCGGTAGGGAAGGGAGGCCTGACGTTGGCTCCAGCAGCGCAAGCGAGCTGGCGACAGCTCCGGGGCCGGATGGCCTTCTCACTACCTTCTTCCTCTCTCTTTCCTTTCTCTCCCTCTCCTCCTTCTCTCTCTCACTGTCATGAGCCTGCAGTGCTCCTTTCTGCCCTTTGTGTCTGTGCGTCTCCCTTTCCCCCGTGTCTCCTGTCTGTCTCTTTTGTGTTCATGAGTGGGCGTGGCTTCCTGCCCAGGCTCTCCACAACCGCAGCTGATTCCCATTCACCTCATCATACTCACCTGTACTTAAACCCGGCTCTGCTCATCATTCATCGCCAGATCGTCAGTTTACCTACACGGATCCCTGCCTGCCTCGTGGAGTTGCCCATGGACCTTCACCCACTCTTCGCTCAGGAAGTCTAGCACTTTTTCTGTTTTTGTACCACGTTGTGCAGTGTGTTCTCTACCTGTGAATAAATGGGTTATTCTGGAGCTCCGCGTTCTCCCGGGTCTGCTTTTGGGTCTAAGATTGTCACCAGTCATAACAGATCCATTTAACAGAAATGGCATGGTTTATTTAATCTACTAAGAAAGCGTCAAATTTTTCTTTTAAATATGGCATATTTCTTACTTTTGAAACTGGTCCAAATGTACACTCATTCATCCCGAGATACCCCGGTACCGGGGTAGGCCTTCCCCCTCTCTCAAACAATGAAGTCGTAAGCCATTTAAACGTGTGGAAAGAGTCATGTGACACACGATTGGAACGAGAATGGTCTCAACTATGAAGCTATCGAGCCCATTGTTCCCCAAATTAAACATAATTTCAACCTTAAATAAATAAATAGGCACTCTAAAAGTTCGTAAATATCGTAACTTTTTCCGAAGCTCTCTACACAAATGATACGTCATCTGAAAGCTGAGACTCCACAGATTTCAACAGTGAAAGCCGTTTGCAGCTACGACACTCATTGAACTAGCCATAAAATAACTTACATAAACTTCCATTGTTATCATAACAACAACAAACTGTGTCTTACCTTTGTTGTTTTGTTACCAAAAGTATGTATTTGTATGTATTTGATCGAACAAAACCACTTGTAACATAAATCCCATAGTCTCTCTATCATTTAGAGTCGATTAAAGTGACTTCTGGTTTGTAATTATGGACCAGGAAGTGCTTTGCACATGAAGTGGGCTTTCCACCACAACACGTGTGGTTATCGCCATCTTTGGACCTAAATGTAATCGCACTGCATGGAAAGTCTATTTGATCAATTCGATTGGTTCTGCCATTTAAATAGAGATTTTACATGTCAAAATTGACCAATGGGTTGTTGAGATAGCAGCCTGCATGTTTGTCATGCATTTCAATGGCAGTGCGTTTCTTTACGCACAGCCCTTCCAGGACAGTTCACAAGTCAACAAATGTTTAGTTTTGAAGGCATTTCAGGAAGTAGCCTACTTTGTACATATACTTGATGTTACAAATAAAAAAACACATTTATTGAGTTATTTGCAATTATAACAGCATAAAAATGAAGTTTACTTACTTACTTCTATTTATTGACATCAAACTTGACACATGTTCTCATCAGATGTCGTGCTATGGTCCCAATGTGTTTTGGGGCTTCCTCTGCATAATTCCAATAAAATATTCATTGTAAAACATGATTTTCTGTCAGGCAGAAATAAAATCTTCCATTTATTTTGTTGTTCTAGCTTCATGTACTCTGACCCAGTAACATCCACATTGATTCTTTCACCTCAAGAGGAATCTCACAGGTGTTACCTTTTTTTGGTACCTAGATTATCTGTATAGCCTTTGTAGTTTTGGAGATATACTCTATTCAGTTTGAGAATGCTTTTTAGAGGCAGCGACCTGACTAAAGGGCTTAATGATGAAGTAGGTGGTGGTGGTGAGAAGTGCTTGCATTCATTATCAAAGATTTGTTTATGTTTAATCAAGGTGTTACAGAATTTTATTTTTGAGGCCTATTGTTTAAAAAGCAATGCTTTGATTCAAATCTCACCCAACAGTTTAATCCAGGATGGAACATGTGGATGCAGCCATTCGCCACCCCTCCTCCTTTTTAAGAAGGTGCAACATTTCATAACATGAGTCCTCAAGAGACCAGGGGCCTCATGTATAAACGTTGCGTACGCACAAAAAGGTTACGTACGCTGGTTCTAACGCATAGTGTGTGATGTATAAAAATGAACTTGACGTGAGAATGTGCGGGCCGTGCTGCAAACTATTGAGCTGCCGTGAGAATGTGCGGACCGTCACGCAAACTCTTGTTTGGCTCTGTCAGTGAACTACAAAGTACTGAAACTCACCAAATGTCATCATAATAATGTTTCCACTCAAGTCACTGTACGTAAATGCATCTGACAAATATTGTGGCACGGTGGTTGCGGAGTAGTAGTGTAGGGAACAGACTTAAAGCGGGGGCTGTGCAGGATGGCTAGCTTATTGGTAGTATATATTCATATATCATTACTGTAAAATACGGCAATAATTTTGTATGTCATCTGAGTATGTGGTTAATGTATACTTAGGTGACCGTGGTTACCCACTGAAACCCTGGCTCCTCACCCTGCTCACAAACCCCCAGACTGAACAAGAGCACCGTTATAATGATGCCCATGCTCGTGCTCGGTCAGAGGTGGAGCGGACTATAGGGCAGCTGAAAGGCCGTTGACGCTGTTTGCACAGTACTGGCGGCATGCTGCTCTACAATCGACAAAAGGTTTGCTGCATTGTGCTGGCATGCAGTGTGCTGCACAATGTGGCAAACCTACCTGTGCCTCCACCGCAGGAGTTGCAAGTGTATGAACCTAACCCTGCAACGAATGCAGCAGCTGTACAGCGCCGTTTAGATGTGATAAATACAATGTAAAACAAAGTGGTAAGCTTGGACTTGGCATGTCTTTCTTAACTATTTCTTTTAACGCAGTAGCCTACTTATGTCACTGAGAACACAATTAATTTTTTTTATTCCAGAGGACAATCCAGCAAATAAAACATTTCTTCTCGTCTCCACTTCAGTTATCAGCACTTCGATCTCGCATTCAGTGAAATTATTATTTTTTCTTGTCTTGTAGCATGATTTGCCATTTTTATTTGCACCTTTCCGCTGAAGGGTGGCGTGTTTATAGTCATTTGCATAGTAATTTATAGGAGGAGTAAAGTGTGTGGTGTTTGGCTCATGCACGTGCGCTCAATTTCACGTTGTTCGGGATGTATAAAGGAAAGGAGCACAGGACCTGCCGTACGTCTTGTTTTATACATGTAAATATTTCTGTGCATACGCACTTTTCAAATTTTGTGCTTCCGCCATCTTTCAGTATGAAAGCTACGCAGTCTTTTATACATGTGGCCCCAGGTGTGTTCAGAGGTATATTGACTGATCATGAAGACAGGTTATACATGGCAAGTGTCGAATCGCTGCTGTGTAGATGATTCAGTCTTTCGGCAGCGAATTGACCTATACAAACCACATAACATGATTACCACATTTTAATAACAACCACATTACTGTAAAAACAACACTATATCTATTGTGGGTGGAGAGTATTATTTGAGTGCTTTTAAATTGGCCAGAAATAATCAAGTCGAGTGATGTTGCAATGTCTTGCGGGAACTTTACTCCTCGGTGGGAGGTGTGAAGAAATAAATGACCCTGAGACAAAAGGTTTCTAATCCACAGAACACGCACATTCCATCATACCCATCACATTTACCCAAGTGTAAGACATATAGAAACAGAGACAGAAAATTCAAGTTAGATTCAACTATCAATTATTATTGTTTAGGACTCTAAATCCTTCAAGAGTTAGCAACATTTAACTTTCAGTCATTTGCATAAATCTTATAAATGATTTATTACTTACTTACTCAGAGGATAGCATTCTGGAGGTCCGCGATCTAACTGTAGTCCTTCTCCAACTTCAGTACAAGCTCCACTTCCTGGACTCTTGGGTTGTACACCTTGCCATACCTGGCAATACCAAAAGGAGTATCAGCTTATGGAAAAGTTTGTAATACCTTACATTGTTGTCTTATACAGTAGTTAGCATTTCCACATACAATACAATCAATGCAAATCAGCACAAACTATATTTTTTGTAGTAACGAACAAAAAAAACCTTCTCATACTCTCTTTTTCAGCACTAATAAATATATTGAGTAATAATACAACATACTGTACTTCCATCAGCTTTTCTCCTGGCTGGTCTGTGGACGTGGTGGTTGTAAACCAGGCCAGCCAGCATGGTCCGAGCAGCATATACTGAAAAAGTGCTTGCTGTCATACATGTATGTGGTTGTGGAACAACTCTGCAGTTGACCTGAGTGCACAGTAGAAAAAAAAGCATACAATATCTTTATCTTCTGGTAAGATAACTCATGGCATAGCAGCACAAATTACAGTAAAATGTTTCCACACAGAATATTTAGCAATATACAATGCAGAACAATATAACAACTAGCTTATTTACCTAAATCGCAGATACTTGGGGACGACATTTAGCAATAGTGGAAAAAGGGGGTGCAGGCAGTCTTGTGAATCCATGCTTTGATAGTAGGGAAGTCTTTTTCATAACTACAAAAATACACAAACAAGCTACATCACCACATTTGTAAAATGTCTTGTTCAAACATATAACATTAGAGTCAAACTGGATTAATTAAAAACTGACTTACAATCACTTGTAAGTCCATAGGGGGGTGTCTGAGTTGGTGTCTGAGTGGGGTGTGGGTGTCTCAATTGTTTGATTAAAATAGTTATTTGGTTAAGAGGGTTAATCTTTTGAAAAGATGCACATGCAATATTGACATGTATCATTATTATAAATACGATTGTTGCAAAATTGCAGTGAGTTATTCAAGGCCTACATTGATTTTAGATCATAACGATTTAGAGACATTGGCCCGCCATGTGAACGAAATGATGGCTTACATTGAGGACCTGTTTATAACGTATAAACCGACCAGCGTCTATTCAGAGCAGGGCCGTGGGTCTGCCTATTTCATTGACTGCACTCGTTGCAAGAAATATCTCGTTTTAATGTATTGTCCAAGTACGGCTCAGTTGAGTGGACCAAACAGATCAATCCTGGATGACATTGACAAGGAAAGACATTTAAAGCCAAAATTATATGTGAAGAACTTGGGACTTTTTCTTGTTAAAAATGTTTTTTATTGAGCTGGCGGACCGATTTAAAAACAGGCCAGCACTGCAGGACGGCCCCATTGTGTCATGCTGGACTTGCCGGAGTGACGAGTCGTATGATAACGAGGACCTGGTGGTATGCGACAGTCTCGAACAGGAATTAACTTTTTCACCCCGCCGACGCTCTGGGATCTATGAAGTTGAACTATTGTGTCGCGATAAGTTCACCCCTTAAATGTTCCTCTATGTCAGCGTGTCAGCGATGCCGTTGTATCGACAATGTCTGCAGAGTTCTGAGATGTAGGAACCGCAGCCGGCCGGGAATTACATTTGGGTAGTTAAAAAAACTATAGCAAAAGATAGCATTGCAAACTATGTCTTGTCCCCTTTTATCTTTGTCAATCACTGTTGAGAACTACGCTGCTCTACACTGAAATATTTCACTAACCATCGACAAACGCCCGGAGGATCTGTGTACAGTCCTTCAAAGAAATGTCCACAGGTGTAGGTCTATAGGCAATAGCATTTGTGCGTGCTAAGTAGGTAGATACGTCAAAGAAATGACATTGCTTCTATGCTCTATACGTTGGCTAGCGATACATATGCGTACTTCATGATATTAACAAATAACCATCCAAATAAAAAAAAACAGATTACCTGTCTAGCTGAAGATTACCACGGCGTCACTTCAACATCTTGAGATCTCGCAGTTGTCGCCATCTCTGGAAAGCCACGCCAATATTCACCCTTGTCTGACTTCTCGCTTTATCCAAAGCTTTTTTGTCTTCCTTTGCCAGTTCTGGGTTATAGGCCTACTGGGTATTACTCAGTTAACTGTGAGATTAGCTTGTTTTAAACGTTGAGTGGTATGTTCGTAGCGTCGTCAGATATGAGAGTGCGCAGGGTGTGCGTGTAACGGTCGCTTATGGTGCCAGGTGGAATGTTTCACACATAGGCTCTGTTACTTCGTGATGGAGTTGACTCTGCGTTGTGTTGTGTATAAATATAAGATTCCGACCCAATTTGGCTGCAGTCGACGAGTTTATTGCTGATATCTCTCCCAATCTGCGTGAAATACAACAACATGAATGTGTGGCGTGCACAGGCAGTCTATCACACACTGGTCCCTCTTTCAATCTGAACATGGACTGCATGCAAATCAACCAATCCACACATAACAATTCCCTTATAAACACGTTACTGTAAAATAACATTATACAAATTGAACATAAAATGCGAATAGAAATCATTTGGAATGAAACAAAATTAATTTACAATACATAATCAAACAAAAGTTACATACCTGCGTGAAATACAACAACATGAATGCGTGGTGTGCACAGGTAGTCTATCACACACAGGTCCCTTATCGAGGCAGATACGCACACACTCACACACACACACAAGGGAAACCCCGTAGCATTTAAACGTGCTCTACAAAATGTGAGAAAATTTTGCATTTACGACACAAATACCCGAATGACACAACAGCATGTGCTTACTCCTAACCCCTAACATTCATATAAAACTACGTGACTAAATTACACAACATAAAATGAAACTATATTTCACACCACAGGCAAACTACGATTATGCAGCTTAGCTCTTTCAATCTGAACATGGACTGAAAGAGACGCATCGATGACGTGAACATACCGCGAATGCCCAAACCAACAGCGCAAAAATTAACCAGTTAATTTCTGAACAATGTACAGGATGTAGAACATAAAATGAAATATAAATGAATACATGTTTACATAAATAAGGATTTGGTGATATTTCATAACTAAAAATAAACGACAATTTCAACTTGGTTACACGTGCACCTACGCAGGTATCTCTGGGCACATCATTGATGAGATTTAGTGACGGTTACCCTGCCAATCACTGCATTCCATTGTTTTCGCTCCAAGGGAAATGATTGGTTTGGTTTATAGCAGGCCTGTAACTACTAGACACCCGTTTTTTTCCTGCTGTGTTTCAAAGCATTTTTTTTTATTACTTGTATTGGTATATAAAGTCAGTTTCAACTGAAGGAACTAGAATTGAGATATTATTTTATATTTATTTGAGTTCAATAGCAAGACAAGGCAGAATCCCACACCCATGTTAAAATAGCAAGACAGGCAGAAGCCCACAGCTAGGTCAAGCCAAAGACAGGAATGTATGTGTTTTTGCATAACAGAAGCACAAAAGCCACTCCCGGCTCAAATGGCAGATTTCAGTCTTGTATCTATATGTGATATTGTCACTTAACCTTTATATCCCAAATTTCTATCTATTGTCTGTTTTCCTGTGTCCCAGAACAGTCTGACCCTTGAAACCCCGCTCCAACCTTTTGGTGTGGCAGCTTCCCTTTCCATTCATTTTAAATTAACATTTGTTTACCTGTGCTTGAGCATAGTCAACCCCCCAGCTCAGTTCTAACAACGCTTAATTTCATTGTCTGCTCTCCTTGTGTCTTTGAGGTGTGTCCCAGTCATCCTTTTACCTTACTGGCCACACCTCTAACCAATGACTGCTCATCTTACCTGTGACCGGTTATTTTGAATCTTAGAACTATTTAAGGTTGAGTCTTCTATTTGTTTGCCAGATTGAGGTATGGTGGAGCATTGTTAATGTGAAGCTCTCCTCTTTCTCCCTTGTGCGCACATTGTATTATTGCATTGTTATTAATAAACACGTTTCTTGATTTAGCACTTTCAAGCACGGAACTGGTCTTAAGTTTGTCTGTGGTAATTTTTACCATCACAACGAATATGACAAAAACTATTTTAGAAAAGAATTGCCTACCCTAGCTTTAAGGCCAGCGGTATGAAGGTCCTTCCATACTTGGATGACTGTCTTATAATTTCCCCAACTAAAGAGCAGGAGACCAGGGATATAGATACGCTCCTCTGCAATGTGAATAATTTCGGTTTTGAGGTAAACATTGTCAACATTAACCTTATGGCCTGCCAGATTATGGTTTACCTTTGCATTATTCTCAGTCGATGAGGGCGAGTGGAGGACTTCCTACAGCTTCCAGGAAGGCAAGAGCCTGAAATACGGCCTCTTCCTCCGGTTTCTAGGCATGCTGATGGCAGCATCGGCAGTGGTTCCCCTGGACCTACTTACATTACATCCCCCTCAGGTCTGGGTAAATGGCCTTCTCTTGGAAACTCCTGATGACAGGGATTGAACGAGCATAATCTAGGACTGAAATAAATCTCCTTCTACTTCTGCAAATTATAGATGCAGGTAAAGTAACAAGGAGACAGTAGTTCTCAAAGTGGGGGTCAAGGTCGCAAGAAGTTTTACAGGGAGCCATTATTTTATATGTTTTTAAATTTATATTGTTATTGAAATGTGACAAATAATTCAATGTAAATGTAATGTGTTTAACACCTGTGCTTGTGGAACTTGAAAGAGGGACGCTGAACCAGGTAGTGGCTGCTACATGTGTGTTTGTGCGATGTCATAAGTGTGTGTGTGTGTGTGTGTGTGCGCACTTGTGTGTGTGTATTGCCATTCCCTCTAATTCAGGGGAACTGTGTCCCAACTGTTATCTGTCCATGAATACAGATGAGCAGCTTGCTGTGAAGTGGCTTCACAGAGAATTCACCACATAATGAGTGATGCTTATCACCCCTAGTAGTGTGCGCAAACACGCACCCACAAACACAGACATATCCTCTGAGTCTACTTCAGCCAGCTGTCCTGCTTTATATACATATTAGAGGATTTTAGAGGTACAATCTGAAACTGAAAATATATGTGTTTGTCCACTGTCAGAGGAAATAGCATAATGTGTCACAAATGTGTCACAATCGTGAATGACCAACCGTAAGAAGAGTGTAGCAGCCAGAGCGCCACGCTACCCCGCTACGCCACCACGCCGCTTACATCTTAGCCGTCTTCTCCGGAGGATTACATGGGATCTGCACACTTGCGAGGGATTACACACAGGTGCGCCTCCTTAGTTTGATTATGGATTTAAGTTTCCCAATAGCACTAAGTGCTGTCACTGTTTTGCTGTTTTGGCTAAAGCTGTACTTTGTGTTATCCGTTTTGAGCATTAAACTACTCTTTATGCGTACAACGGCTGTCTTTGTTTTTCCTCTGGCTCGCGCCTACACTCGCCACCCTACAACGCATCATTACATAATTATTCTTCCTGCTTTCCATTCATGAAAGCTTTTTGATTTGTTCTTCTGTTTTTATAATCTGGTGTCTAGGTGAGACACAGGTAGTAAGGTATTTTGCGTCAATTAGCGTGGTTGGTCCACCAGGGAGGATGGCAAAAATTAATGCACCCCCATTAACCCATGTGCTGTCCATTCACTGACATCATGAGACAGTTGCTTAGTGAAGCCTTAAAATTGTATTGCCTCAGGGCAATACAATTAAATTACATTTAAGATTGCAATATTATAAATCTACACTCCTGAAGTTTTTTAACTAACAGTAAAAAACTTGTCAGCCAGCCAATCAGCCAGCCAGGCGACCAGTCAACAAGGACATAAAGTAGCAGTGCATTATTCTTTACTTTAAATAACAATTTCTGTTCCAATGTATATTTAATTGCATTCGGAGAGCCAGACAGCTATTCAGAATTATGAAATATTCCTGCACCTAGAAGATAACACTTCCTTTCCAAGATAATATATTAGTAATTTAGCAGCAGATAAATCACTGGTTGTGAATCCTATATAATAATAATCCCAGCAGACACACAGCCCTGAGTGAGTTTTCATTTAAGAGAGGGATTACAATCTAGTTTATTACCGTGAGCAAGCTGAGTGTGTGCATGTGGAAATTGTTATGACTGGTGACAAATCTTAGACCCAAAAGCAGACCCGGGAGAATGCGGAGCTCCAGAATAACCCGTTTATTCACAGGTAGAGAACACACTGCACAAAGTGGTACAAAAACAGAAAACGTGC
>JAOEHI010004275.1:0-10135 GCA_025447815.1 Percopsis transmontana | reverse complement strand
CCCCCCCCCCCCCCCCCCCCCCCCACCCGGGAGCGTGTTACCATTGCAGAGTCGAGACATTTGTTTAGTCAACAGGCCCAAATGTTGCTGTTAGCTAGCAAGCGCTGAGCCGCTAATGCACACACAATTAGCATGTGTGTGTGCGTGTGTGTGTATCTCATTCATAATAAGCCGATTCAGCAACAGCCCTAATGACTTCAGCTGCACCGTGAATTACTGGAGAGACACAGATGCCTGAGTGAAAACCCTGTAGTAGGGAAATCCGTGCAAAAACAAAATAAGAGACCAGTTTTTAGTGTCACTGACACTGGCTTGTGACAGATGGCAGGAAAATATTACGTTTACTTGCTCATATTATTTAGCAACACATGGTGACATAACATATGTGGCCACTACCCTCAGCAACCAATTGCCTCTTTTATTAGAGGTGTCATTGTAGCTCATAACTCTGTAATTCTGCAGCTCTGTGTGAACTGTTTGAACATCAGATTAGGAAGGCAGCAGGGCCACATACAAAAGTACGCCTACGTTTGTAGACCCCTGGAAATATTCCACGGAAACCCCAAACGTCCTGCGGACAACAGATTCAGGTTGCTGCTCTAAGCATTGTGTTTAAAACAGGGCTGCTAAATAAAGGAAATGTGTGTGTGTGTGTGTGTGTGTGTGTGTGTGTGTGTGTGGGTGTGTGCGTGTGCGTGATCTGACGTACGAAGCAGTCGGTGTCCTTGGGGCCCGAGCACCCTCCGGCACACTCGCGGTGGCAGCAGTCGCTGACGTAGGGCCCGAAACATCGGCCGTCGCACTGCTCGGCGCACACGGTCTTTGTCACTGTGCGAGCAGCAGAGGCGTGTTAGCTAGGTCTGGGCGCAGAACACATGCTACCTTCCACACACACATCTTTTCACACTAAACTCACTTCACGCTGTATCTATTTTCAACTGGATTTAAGTCCGTAATTCCACTTTCAGTCTCAAATTTAACCCAAAAAATTATATAAATAAATATAACTTCCTAACCCCTAACCAACTGAATCTTATTTAGATCAAAAATTACCCCCCAAAACATTGAGGAAATATGGATGGATCTGTGCAATAGGAGCTTGTTGTTTACACATCAGAGTTACTTGATAGGTTTGAAGATGACGACAAATTTATCACTATTTTATTATATTTTCTATTTATGTTATTGTGTTTTGACCATTTTTATATTGTTGAGTGGAACCTCAAAGCATTCCACTAACAGCCACTACTGCTACTTGTGCAGTTGCTGTGAGTTCTTGTGGCATTGTGGCTGTAAAACAAACTGTAGATTTACCTATCCAAATATACTCCACTATTTTAAAGGTGTCCAACTGCTACCTGATAGGATATTTGGTAAAATTGGCAACATTAGTTCAATTAGCTGTAGCCACGCTTTACCTCCCACAATCATGTTTAGCTTCAACGTTTCAAGCCTGATTAAGGTTGTTGGGTTTTTTTTGTTTGCGGAGAAAAGAGACTCGAAGTTTGGGTTGCAAAAGCTAAAAATAAACGCCGGCATCTCTCTACTAGTTCTGCACAATGCGAGGGGTAATATTCTGTAATTACACAAAACGGCTGCTGTTATCATCTCGCCAGCTGTCTGCCGTTCCACGGCATCTAGTCATTGTCTCTCTTTGCACCGTGGTTCACCACAAACCATGCGGTATTGGCATGTGTGCGCGCATGTACTCACAGCTCTGGCACTGGTCCTCCTGATGGCCCCAGCAGCGCCCGTTGCACGAGCGATGACATCGCCTGCCTGTGGAAACACACACACACAAGCCTGATCCTTCTGCCAACAACTTCAGGAGAAAAAAAAAGAGACAAAAAACAGCTTTGACGCACACACACACACACATCCGCCCCTTGCGTCCAAACACCCTGACAAACACACACACACACCCCCCCATAACATCTTCCTAAACTGTCATGTGTCAGAGGCGACAGTGACTGATGCGTCACATTGGCGGCAATAATAAATGGAGAGCTATCCCCGCGACTTCAGTTGGTCGCAAAACCACGCAATTAAGACAGGCTTCAACTCCCATTGAGTTAGCCCCCCCACACACACACACACATACACGCACGCAAGCTAAAGTTGGACCTAACACAGTGCTCGTAGCCATCTCCTGCCAGTGCCTTGTCATCAAGTCCTAATTGACTGTGGGTTAATTACAGAGTAAGTGGGATAGCTTAGCAGGTTGTCATCGGGGATTTTCAATCACTCCCACCATGAGGTTGTTATGTTAAATACCGAGTGCGTCTTGGCAAAAGGCCCCCAATTTGGCAACCTTGACGCCCCCGCGCGCCACTCGGTTTTCGGCCCACACGGTCCTCTCATCTCCTCTCCTCTCTCCGAGGTTCCTTTGCTCCTTTCGTCCCCGCGTTTGCAGTTTAATTTGACGCTTTTCGTTGTTTTAAAACTTACTAAATGGCATCTCTCCGGCGTAAACTTTGAGATTTCAGAGCGCGGCTCAAAGGACTCAAAGTTTGAGCGCCTGAGGGGGGGCGTTTAGACTGTCAAACTGGAGACGCGCGCCTTGTCGCGTCCGTCTCTGTTTGCGGTCCGTAGCGTTCCGCGACTGACACACTTTGATGTGGGGGCTGTCTTAACCCCCCCCATCACAAAAAGCGGTGGATAGATAAATAAATAAGTAAATGGGGAGAGAGAACAGTTTCAGAGAGGAGTCTCGTCTTTAACGCGCCGGCCGACCCTTTTGACACAAAATGTCCGCTGGATAGTGTCACCGCCTGCAACAGCTAAAGCGCGGCGGGGGTGTGTGTGTGTGTTGGGGGGGGGCAGGCGACGCAGGAGGGGTGGGATTAGACGACGGGGGGACAGTAGCTGGGGCTTCAAACCCAGCTGTCAGATTCACTGAGTCTTACAAAGGGTCCACAGGCTTTGCTGCCTCGGAGGGCTTCGAAGCGTTGATCTAACACTATGTGATACCGCTGCCACGCCACTGCCGGGCACGCAGAATGAATAACAAATGGATTCGGTGTGTGTGTGTGTGTGTGTGTGTGTGTGTGTGTGTGTGTGTGAGTGCCATTTCCGCACATAGGAGTGTGTTTGCAACTTTGCGTAATGCTGTTGATGTACCACTTTGTTGTCTGAGCATATGTGTATTGGTATGTGCGTGTTCGTGCATGTGGTTGTGTCTGTACTGACCCCCTTCTTCCAGGCTTTTGGTTCGACCCACATACTTACAGCCAAGGTTGCTGTTGTTGGACGGTACCACCAGGAGTTCGGCCTGGGGGTTCTTGATAATGTCACGCCAATGGATGGTGTCGGCGTGGCACAGGAATTTGTTCTGGTCCACGTAGACGCCGCCGTTCAGTATCTCTGCGTGAGGGAGAAGAAAAAGAAAATGACTAATACAAGAATCGAGAAGAAAATTGAGAGCATGGCCATGGATATATAAGATACACGAACACTATGGCGGGAAATCAATATCTCAAGGTTAACTCACACTGTTCCTTCTGTCTGAAAGCAGTGTGTTCCTTGTAGCGCATCAAACCATCAGGATAAATACTATTGACAAATCTGCACAGTAATTCAATGCCATGTCCAGTGATATGGATTTTTCATAAAGGGCCTCTTGAACAAAAAGAGGCAATACCGATATTACTACGCAAGCATACTCTAGCATGAAATAAGCTCAAAATCTGCGCAGGCACATTTTCATAATTAGGATATTAATTCCATTGGTTTGAGAGTTATTTGGGAGTTAATGGGTTTGTCAGTGGTAGACAAAAGCATTAAAACTCATGAAAATCCCTGTTGTTTTGATTAAATACTGAAATTACAGATACAATCACCTAAAAGTCAAGTAACTTGAAGATGGGGAATATTTTTTTTCCCACTATACAGAACGAATCAGGCATCTTATTGATTTGGTTGTGCTACCAAAACATTTCCGCCCACGCTCACTGCCCACACACAACAGCACACCAAAGAAGGTGCGCAAGGCCTGCGGAGGGAGGAGTAGGGACCAGTGTGAGGGGGGCTGCCAGCCAGTCAGCGTTCAGGGGCATTGCAATTACGGAGTTTCCAACCAAAACAACAACAATTTGGCAACAAAACGATGCAAATCGATTACTGTTCCTTTACCACGTAGATTAGAGTGCCTGCACACAATGGGCAAAGGCCAGCCTGCACTCCAGCCTGGCTATTTTCCTAATAATAAAAAACATGTTTCTTCTCAAGGACCCGGCACCCTCAACAGACGGAGGGAAAAAAAGATAACAAGTTTTAATAATTCTAATCCGCGCCCCTAATCCGAGTTCGGGCTACAGACAAAAGATTAGAAACGATGCGGCAGTAATTCCTCGGTGCTCCCGCACCGCGACCTGAGCGGTAAAACAATCTCTCCCCGTGACACCGTCCGACTGTTAAAAACCATAACCTACTTCGGGGATTTAGATACAATCAGGCCTGTATCCTCTCCTGAGTGTGGGAGCTGAATATGGAGTAGCGTGGGTTCCCACCAATACCAGCCTCCCCTCTGATTCCATGAAAGGACTTGTCGGAATAAATGAAATTGAAACAAACAAAACAGAAAAAGGGATGACGTCGTTCAGATTAGCGGGCTAGATTTGCAGTAGGTAAAAAGCGAGGGAGGGTATTATCTGCAGGGGAAAGATTATTAGCGCCGTATGAGTTATGCGGCCGACCCGCACATCACAGTCTGAACAGAGAGAGAGAGAGAGAGAGAGAGAGAGAGAGAGAGAGAGAGAGAGAGAGAGAGAGAGAGAGAGAGAGAGAGAGAGAGGCTAATCTTTTCCATCCGACACGCTGATTAAGGGAGTGGGCCTTGGAAGCGACGGAGGACATTTATTCAAAGCAACCCCCCCCCCCCCCCCTCCCTCACCCATCACTGCCTATCACCCCTTTAGACGTGACACAGGTCTCCGTCTGGGCCCCGCTGAATGCCTTCATGTAATCGCGTTCCCGTCACAATGAGCTATTTATCGAGGATGAGGATGTTTTACATTTACCGGAGGGCGGCTGAAATAAAGGGTGGCCAATGCTCTCTGTTTAAATAGCGTGTGGCCACTCCGCAGTCAGCATGCTTCTGAGTCATTAAATAACGGCCAGGGCGATACGCAAACCCTCCCTCAAACACCCCCCCCCCAGCCCCCGTCCCGATACAAGAGCACCAAATCCTATTTCATGGAGATCTGAGAGTGTAATGACACTTCATTTGGTTGAATTATCCAAAATGAACCCCTTTATTCAATCAACGCCTTTAGGTGATCGATGGGATATTTAGCTACGTATTGCAATTGCATGTATTGTAACTTTCCCGCCTATGTTACCCCAAGACATAGGCGTATATTATAGCTATCAGCACAGCAAACAGGCAATAAGGAAAGGGTTCCCCCCCTATTGCGTTGCCTCAGTCCTCAGTCTAGCCAGCAAACGTCGAGATGTTAGGGACCGTCGACAAGGCAAGTCTGCTCAACCCAACAACGCGGTACGTGAACCTGTGTTTAAGTACAACCCCACCCTCCCCCACCGGAGTACAAATCTACTCCATAAAACACCTCTGTGTCTCTCACCAGGCTCTCTGTGTCACGGGCGGCTGGCTCAGTCAGCCTGTCCGGGCCGGGCCTAACGGCGGCCGTATTTCTTCCTGAGGGTGACGGGACAGCTCAGTATCGGGCAGTTGTTATTCATTACAGGGTGATTCTCTCGCCCCACACCGACCCGCCCTCCCCCTACTCACCCCCCGAACGCCTCGCTTCGATCTTTCAACCGGGGAGGGGAGATCCACACACACACACACTGCAGCTCTCTGATTCACGAGGTAGTCATAAACGCCACTGTCTTGTGTCGGAGGGGAGGAAAGGATGATGGAATGGAGAAAAATACGGGGTTGGGGGTAGAGCGCAGAGCGTAGAGGGCACCCAGAGCTTTGTAACACCCGTATTTTTACCTTCCATTTGTCGGTCATCTACTATATATATATATATATATATATATATATATATAATACAATAACCTCTAAATAACACTATTCCATACTATTCTGTTGCTTAAATCCCACGTTTAATTCAGTGCAGATCTAATATTTTATTTATTCACAATTAAGTCACTTCATTGTGGTTTTGTGAAAGATCACTACAGAGGTTGTGACAAGACTGACACTCTAAAATTATAATTTACAGTACACTACACGTTTTTGCATGTATTACTTTCATATCTAACTTCCTATCTAAAAATTGAAATCTCTATAATGGATATTTTAATATCGGCATTAACAGGTGTTAACTCTGTAAAGCGTCTTTGAGTATTTAGGAAAGCACTATATAAGTTAAATTATTTTTATTATTATAATTATTGCTATTATTATGTTTACATACATAATGAACACGTGTTTCAAATATTTTCTATATAGTGCCCTCGGTTATGTAATATTTTTACCCTCTATGGGAATAATACTGCAATGACCCACATTCCCCAAAGGAGCTTATTCCAGACTAATTTAGTCAAATCTAATCTTGTTTCATCTTCTGACACTACAAATAAGGATATGTTTGTTATTAACAGGAGAAATTACATTCTGTCCAATTACCTACCTTCTTGTCACATTAACATACTGTATTAAAAGGAAGGATCTTTTAAAAATGTGATACACTGATGACTAGATTTAATAGCGTTTTAACAGTACACAAGCAAATTAAATATCAGTAAAACATGCTGTCAGACTTTTTTTAAGGAATAATAAATATTGTGCTTTTATATACACACAGTATGTATTGTATTAATTCCCATTGTCCACCCACACAGCTGTGTTAAATGAATCTGTCTGATTAGATCTGTTCTCAGGTTATACACTCAAAAGAACCAATCATAAAGAAGATGTCAGTTGTTCCAGCAAAACTGACATAGGAGAGTCGGGGAGATGTCAATCAAGTGAGGTATGCACATTCCCACACAGTTTTGAGCAGCCAGCCACATTACCTGTTAAGCCCGTTTCACGCTGGACACGGAACCATGTCAATCAATGAGTCTTTGCACACTGCATGCGAGGCGGACGCTGGTCGCAGAGTCGGCGCTGGTCGCGGAGCTGAAGCTATTTTTAGAAAATTCACGGGCAGTGTGGAGGAAAAAGCCCTGAAAACGCTCCGCGTTTCTGCTTGGGTCTGTCTGTTTATCTGTGGAAGGATATTCTCAACACGCATTGAATCCAATAATATGTATTAAAAACGAAAAACGAAAACACATCTAATGTTTGCCACGCTGACAATTTTGAAACTAAATCAGTTAAATGATTTGAAGAACATCGCGTACAACCCGATTCAAGCTTATCATACCTATATTGACAAAAGAAAAGAAGTAAAATGAAAAAAGTCCGAAAAAAAATATTGTGCAGAAAAAAGAAGATATTATAAGTTATTTTGCGCATATTTTAAGAGACGTGGTTGCGTCTCACCAACACACACACGCGGGCGCGCACGTAGTGAAGGGGACAATCTGAGCGGTGGATCCTTTAGGAAGCTAATTAGGTCCACTTAGCTGTCGTTCAGCCGTCTGAAGAGACCCTAATTGAAAGTTGTTTCCAAGGCGATGAAGAGGTGGGGGGCATCGCATCAATCAGCGGCCATTGCGCTTTGGGGAGCCTAGTGATGAGCTCCTGTCTATGTGGCTAGCCAATCATATCTCTCTCTCTCTCACTCCCGTTCTCTCGTTATGCTGATGAATACGTCTCTAATAGCCATCGCTCTTCGGTAGCGGAGGGTCGGCTGCCTCTCACGACGATACACCCACCCCCAGTGCTCCCCCTCTACAACACACACACACACACACACACACACACACACACACACACACACACACACACACACCACTAAAATACTTTCTCAAACTAGCAACGAGGCCCGCTACTTGCTGAGCTCGGAGAACGGAATAATTGAGGCGATCGCTCTTTTGTTCCACGGCTGGTCGCGCTCTTTTCAATGTCCCGCGCGCACACACGCGCGCACACACACAGTAGGAAGTGTGACTCGCAGTGAGAACACAAGATAAAGCAGAAAACAAACCAAGTAGCAGTAGAGACTGTACAGTATGTTCAGACAGGCATATGGAAACAAGTCTCTAACACCCACTGTACATAATTACATCTACATGTTTCACAAATTAATAGGGCGAAAACACATGAAGACAACGCACAGTATTTGTAGGCCCTGCTGTGGACTTAAGCTTAGACTATCCCTTTAACACGGCAATTAATCAAGGGGCTGTTTGAGCGAATACGCACACGGCCCCGGGAACCGCCGGCTGATTTTCTACCAAATATAAATGAGTTGGAGCTTAAAAAACAACTGGAATAATGAGAGAGAGAGAGAGAGAGAGAGAGAGAGAGAGAGAGAGAGAGAGAGAGAGTTGATTTGTCTGTGCTTGTGTGTGTGTATGTTATGAATAAAACTAAGGGCACGTTATGTTAAAGCGCTAACTGCTTATGCCTGCAGGTTCACGTGTACAGTATGCGTATGCTGTGCACATACTATATCCTATAAGTGTTGTCCAATGAGATCTGCACAACACACAGTGATTAAGAGAAAAAAAGGCTCATACTTATACTTAAACTTAAAAGCCCTGTATGATTCAGGCCACACTTTTCTCCGTTCTAGCCGAACATTGTCTTTAATGCACCCTAACGTCATTGAGTGAGAGGGGGAGGATGGGTCAGAGACGATTGGTTACAATCCAGAAATGATGTCACCCCTGGGGCCAAATCTTACTGGCTTGTTTTACACAAGGATTTTTTTCAGAGAGGTTTTTCTTTGCTAAACGACATGTTAGGCATGCACTATGTATTTCAAAATGAGCCCAGTCCCTTCAGGTCCCTTCAGAAAACACAACTGAGCAGACAAGTGGTAAAAACTTGAGTTTTATGAGACCTTTAAAGTGAGGAGCCTTTAAGTGAGGAGCCAAATGCTTCTGCTTCTGCTGCCTGGTCTACGTGCCTGGTCCTCTGTGTGGCCTGTGACACGCCGCAGACAGCTGGCCTGACAGAAGGCACAGACCTGAGGAGCCAACAAATTGCCTTCATTTACTTACTCCATCCTGTTCTTTAGAGAGCGGGGCAGGGACGCAACACTAGCCCTGCGACCCGCCGCAAAAATGACAATCTGGATATTATTGACTGGTGAGAGGACAAACGGGAGGGAGACCTTAAAGGGGAAACTGCTTAATTTGACCACAGAATCAACCTTGGCTTGAAAACGGCGTTGTTGTTTTGGTTTGAAATGGGAGTGCATGTGCATTGGTAGAGGGAGCTGATTGGTCAGGGGTAAAAGGTCCGGCCCCCACTTTTTTTCTTTGTGAAACTCAAGTTTACAAGCTGACTAAACTGTTTGGGCATGACAGCTAAATGCTGTAAATGTGAAATGTAAAACAATAGTGCCAAAAGTCACGTCAGTTTGTATTTTGAATGTCGTGCTCGCGCATTGAGGTTTGTGGTTTTAAGTGACGATTTGCAAATGTGTAATTTCCTTTTGCAAGCTTGTATCATGGTATGTTAAATTATTATGCTTGCAACATTTATTAAAACATTTGCGACCATTTGTATTTTTCTTACACATCATGATACAAGCTTGCGAAATTAAATTACACATTTCCGAATCTTCCCTTGCGGACATGAACCTCAATTTACAAGCACAAAATTCAAAACACAATTTCCCCTATAGTAACCCTGCTATACCTTCTCCTAAATAACTTATCACTATGGATACGCCCCTCTATCTAACGCCCATGTGCTTCTATTCTGAAGCGCATGGGCGTTTGGCCTTTAAGGTTAGCACTCCCTGTAGGGGGAAGCCCTGTGAGGAAGAAAAGCGAGCTAGCGCTCTGAGCACTGTTTACAGGGGCAGGAAAACAGATGCACGAGGCAGGGGTTTGCTGAGGAAGGAGCCGCCTAAGTGAAAACGACGTCCCAACATCCCATGAATAAGCGTTAAGGCTCCAGACGGCAAACAAGCCAGAGGTAGATAAATGGCCTCGCGCTGCAACGGGAGGGAGAGAGAGAGGGAGAGGGAGAGGGAGAGGAAGAGGGAGGGAGAGGGAGGGGGAGATGTCTGTAGCTTGCCTCCTAGGCACCCAAAGAAAG
>JAOEHI010004274.1:0-10136 GCA_025447815.1 Percopsis transmontana | reverse complement strand
GTCTCTCTCGCACAAACATCTACTATATAAATCACACCATTAACTCTTTAGCTCTCTCTCTCTCTCTCTCTCTCTCTCTCTCTCTCTCTCTCTCTCTCTCTTCCCCCCCCCCATTGTCCTCGCCCAGCTCTGTGCTCTAGTAGCATTGTGCAGCACTGAAGTCCACACAGCCGGCAGAGTGCCGTCTGACAAGCCGGGTGAGGGAGCTAGGGCTGCGTTTCTCAGGAGCAGCAACAGGAGGGGAGATGCGAGATGAGAAGGCAGATAGCACACATTCTAAGCAGAGCAGGTTATCCCAGCCTGACCCGCATAACTGTCCCCTCTCCTAGTGCTGCGAGGGGGGTGACAGACGGAGGGAGAGATAGGGATAGATGGATTTGGACTGTCCGCCGGATTACACAGGAACCGTTGACTGTGAAGTTATCGGAATAACAGCCACGGGGGGGGGGGGCAGAAGATTAGAGAGAGTACTAGCTATTGCATTAACGACCTAAGCAATGTTCAGTGTCTGTGAAAGACGCAGCAGTGAGCGCTATAACTCACAAGCACTGAAAAATGCTCTGCCTGCCATGCACAGCAGTAAACAGAGGGGTGCACATAGTTCTGCATGACAAAATTATAAATCAACGCAGAACACCGCAGGAGGAAGAGAGCAGGGGGAGCGGGAGCTTGGTCGAAACTTACCAGGGTGGTACGAGTCCAGGGCAGGGGTCCTGGCAGAGGCAGAGGTGTGTGTAGGGGAGCCGAGCTCGGCTTGTGGAATGCGAGGGCTCTCCACAAACTTTGCTTTCCGCAGAGGGGCTGGGAGCAGAAAGCCACAAGACATGCACACACGTAGAGAAGTACACAACATGTATACACACATACACATCCAAACACACACACACAAGGTGGAGATGGAACAAGAGAAGAGAGCGACAGAGACAGATAAGAGGGAGGAAGACAGAGAGCGTCTGTGAGCTCGAGGTGGCACACAAAAATAATGAAAACATGCTAACAGTCTTCCTGCACCGGTGTCGGTGTCATAGTCTTCACATTTAGCTTGGTTCAGGTTAAGGTTAGGGTTAGGTAAACATGCAGCAGAGGCATTGGGCCAGAGCAAGCCAATACACGCACAGAAAGACAACTCAAGCATTAAAAAAAAGCATTAAAAAACCTCCTGTCTGTATCACTACATATTTCCAAAGTGATGACATTTTTTGTACCCTCCATGCGGTTATGACGTGACAGTCGTGTCAGGTGCTTAAAAATGATACTGCCTTGCGCGCCGCGCAAGACAGTGTCCTTGTCAGGTCTGTCTGACCGCAGCTAGAATGCAAACGACATCCGTTTTTAACGATGCCCCTTAACCATTCCCAAACAACAGGTCTGAGCCATTAAACAAATATTGTCAACAGGAAATGCGGAGCGACAAGCCAGTGTCCGTGGTTTGTGGACGTGAGGCTTCCTGGATTCTTGCAACATGTTTTTGCTTATACAGCGTATTTCACTGCCTACAGGCTAACTTGTAGTAAACATGGGAATGGAAACACAACTACATCTGTTCTGCTAAGGTCTTTGACATTCTCTGTACTACCTACCTGGAAATAGATTCCACTAACAGGAAGTGATGTCACACACACATCTCCCATCTTATAGCCATGATCCCGTTCTAGTTAGGTCATTTAGCAGACGCTTTTATCCAAAGTGACTTACAATTACATGGTTCTAGTTACAAATGGCTTAAACATGTGAAACGTGTGGTTGTAATCCAACCACCGTGTTTATTCCACAAAGCTTTCATGTTTTCTACATTCCCACCGACTGCCACAAGCAAGGAAATGCAATTCCTTTTTTGAAATTCTGATGATTCGCACAAGAAATTCCCAAGGTCCTACACTCATTGAGAGTCTGTAGGAGGAGGAACTGAAATCCATCATTCTCAGCAGGTGTTAAGTCCAGAGATATACAACTATGGGAATCCCATGATATAGTCCCAAGCAGCTTCTCAGAAGATGAGTTCTCACTCTCTTGAAATAGCTGCTGTGATTGAGTTGGACATGTGCCCAATTGTGCAAAGTAATGTTAGAGTTCTCAGCTATCGCATATGATGTACTGGCCACATTTGTTTTGCAATTCAATTTCAATTCCCCCCTCATTTGGGTGGTGAGCAACACGGTAAGAGCTTAGCATAATTCACTCTTAATTCACCAGCCTGCTTAAATGAAGGTTAAAAGCAGGTAGCGTGGCTTTTGTCTGCTACCACTGTTAGCCCTTCTCATTATGGGTGAGTGCACATGTCCAAAGCTATCTGATGCAGCATCAGTGTTTTGGTAAAAGCCCATAGAGGGGCAAGCTGCGAGACAAGAACAGCAGTTGAAACATCTGCTGTTGAACCGACACCCCAACAACTGTGGACCAACGAGGACAAATTCACCACTGTTGCGCAGAGTCATGTTACAAGTCAAGCTTGAAAAATAGGTTGTGTGGTGGTGGGTGAAGGAGCCAAGCCGGGCCTTAAAGAGCATTTACATGGGTTTGTGTGTGTGCCCTAGAACAGGATAGAATAGAAGAGACTAGAATAGAACACTAGCTGGGTTTACATGGATCTAAATATTCAGATTATAATCAGTTTAATAGACCAAACCAAATATAAATGCTCCAT
This sequence comes from Percopsis transmontana, assembly GCA_025447815.1. Lineage (NCBI taxonomy): Eukaryota > Metazoa > Chordata > Actinopteri > Percopsiformes > Percopsidae > Percopsis > Percopsis transmontana. The sequence continues at coordinate 7,492 of JAOEHI010004274.1, read as the reverse complement.
ATAAACACCTCAATCAGAATAAAAAGGACCAAACCTATTGAAATTTCAATTGGGGTAGTTTGGGGAGGGGTAGTTTAAACCTTTTCATAAACCGATCAAAAGGCAAATTGTACCATATTAACGATATGACCCGATTACTTCCTGTCTGCGTATGACGGGGAGGAGGAGCACCGCCCATTGCAAATGTTTATTTAAACTGTCAAATCTATCCATCTTAAAGTAAGGTAGTTAAATCTCTTTTTGCTAGTTCTCCGCTAACGTAATCCTATCCTCTGCCCGGTTTGTCACTCTGCCTGAGGAGAAAATGCTGTACTCGCGCTGTTGTTTATTTGGTTGTCATGACTTTGCGAGTAAGCATCCATGGTAAGCATGCGTTGTTATCACGCTGTTGCTTGATTAAGAGCAACACAATAACGGCAAAATCTACTGCGCTGAACAGACAATAGTTATCCATCTTGAGCTGAGCTTGAGTTGAGCTGATACAGTAAAAGACGTGCCAAACAAAGCCCTTGAGGAAGAGGAATGCATGATGTGCGCATGTCATACAGCTGCTCCCATTAAATGCGTTGGCGCATGTAAACACCAGACTGTATTGGATCATACCTCGTGTAAACAGTTGACCCAAAATCTTCAATCGGAATGATTTCAATTAGAATGACAAAAAGGTGTGCATGTAAACCCAGCTACTGTCTTCCTTGAGTAGAGAATAGAGTAATTCAGCAACAAAGAAAAAACACAGATACTTTAATATTAAAACCAACGGATTTAAGAGACAGACTTAACACTTCATAGAACAGAAAATTCTCAGGGTCCTTGACCTGAACAAAGCTTAAAAAATGTGTAATCTAGTAACCACGAAAGCACAATACCCAACAGTATTTATATACAGGACAGAAGTTGAAGAGCGAGTTTTAAGTGTGTGGTTCAGACACATTTTGTATGTGTTAATAATGAGTGTGTATAATCTAGATACAATGCGCTTATTGGCTAAGTCTTGGTAGATACTGTAGCAGAGGAAGTGACAGAGCCAGCACAGATGCCACAGTGAGAACCTCCACTACTGACTCATAGCAGGGAGAAGGAGGCTAAGAGGGCTACCGTTACAGTCACCACCATAATGAAGACACTATTGGAAACAGACTGTGTGGAATATAGCATCGTTTGGCTTTGACACTCATTTGGCTTGGCTTTCATACGCTTTTCTTTTTACCTTTGTTTTTTTTATAAATTGGTTTATATACAGTTACCCCTGTTCCTGGTAGCAAGATCAATATTATTTTAACATATTAAGAAAAACTTAATGCCAAAATTGCACTGGAACTATGAATTTGAACTGAAATAAACAGGTTATATGATCTACAGTAATCCTAGTTTTACACTACAAATATCTGTATACTGCAGAAAAGGGCTTTAGGCTATTTCCTGGTTATTAGTAAGATAGTTTCTGTGGGGTCTCACTGAACTCAGTTTCATACTTAAAAAGGTATATAGGTCCGATACAACAATGCTTTCCCTCCATTTTTGTCTTCCTCGCCTTGTCCCAGCAAAATGGCGAATCGCAACAGAGTCTATTGGAGTAAATCCTATCTATAGCAGCAGCTCCAGGAGACTAAATCCCAGGGACTTGACTCCTGCAGTTCTGTTGTCACTACGTGCCAGGCTGGGCTGGGTGACAGTGTGATGGATGGCGCCGGGCAAATCCACTCCTCTAATGAGCTTATGAATAAATATATCTAGTCGGTGTATGCAGATGCACATGGCTGTGAAATAGATACTTGCTACATGCTTGGGAGGTGCACGCATGAATATGAATATGCAGAGTTCCTGTGTGTGTACATGTGAGATTACAGAGAGGAAACGGGGGGAGGGGAGGGCAAGAGAAAGAGTCGGACAATAAACGAACCGAGGGACAATAAAGGATGAGAACACCGGCATATATGCAAAGGCCTTTTGGTGAAATTATCAGAGAAGACATTTCAAGCCGCCGTGCGTATTCTGATTCAAATGTGAGGGAAAAGCCTCTTTTCAACGCCACGGTCCCTCCACACATCCCCGTGCTCGTGAGCAAACAAATGGCGAGACCTGAATATGGAATAGAGACACGGGCGGGTTTACCACATATAAATTAATGATAGGCAAGTAAAAGGCAACAGCTTTCTATAGCAATAAACTACTGTCTATGCCGCCGTCTCGGTTACATGCAACCCCAGGTGCCCACACAGAGAAAAACGCAAGCACCCACCCACACATGCACACACGCACACAAGAATGTGGTTGAAGACATACATTGGCCCATGCGGTCTACAAAACAAGCAAAGCTGAAAGAGAGAGAGTGAGACCGAGCACGCGGCTCAGGTCACTATGGCAACAGCAGAGCTGAGGGAATCTGCAAGTATGTCCAACTTCCTGAGGTAGAGCTTGTTCTAATGGGGAGAGAGGGCTCCAGTCCGCTCAAAGCCTCCAGGTAACTATGCGCTTCAAAAGACAGAAGGAATGCTATTGTCTATTCTAGATATCCTGCTCTGGTCCATTCTGTAGGATGGGGCCTTTCCATGGCTAGCTCACTCAGCTCATTGTTATTAGTACTGAAAAACACCTGTAGAATTTTTTCAGCGGTTCAGTGGTTTTTCGGGTAGTTACCGAGTACTGGCCCCTGACCAAAGGCAGCATTGAGCTAATACCACTGTACACTAAAAACATAGAAGAAAAGCAGCCAACATTTCATTGTGTCAAAGTTTTTTTAATGTTTTGAGGAGTAAATTACCCTGGGGGAATTATGAATAGATACAATTAGCGAATAATGATAAATGGTAAGTCATAACAGTGATAATTATGAAACTTGGCTCTGTTTCTATTAAATCACTTGGCATCACATCCATTTTCCATCCCTCATACAGATGTAGCTGTGCAACACAGGACATTGTTGACTCACCTCCCTGCCTTAAAATAGAGGCAAATAGAGTCAATAGCAAGGGCAAGTACATTAGCTGTAGCTAGGTTGTCTCTCCATTGTGTGTGTGTGTGTGTGTGTGTGTGTGTGTGTGGGGCTACAGTATTGGGAGGATTAGGCGGCCAATGTAACATACAAGCAGCATTTTAAGAGGGTAGTGGGAAGGGCTGATAATCTTAAAACCATTATTATCCATGCCATCTTCTTGCCCCAAAACACTGACAAAAAAACCCAACCACAAATGAGCAGAATACTGCAGCATCATGCCCTCTCATAAATCATACAGTACAAACTGCAGACATTTCTAAAACCTTTTCTAGCCAAACATTCCAGTGATGTGATGTATTGTGTTTGACGTCTTTGTAGCTCATTTCATTTCTTTGTTTAATTATTCCCTTTTCTACACGGTTTGTCAATTGGATGCTACAAACACCGCAGACCACACCGCAGGTTTCATAGGCAGCTGTCCACTGAATAAGCCCTTCCGGGAGGACTCTGGCCTCCAAGACGCAGCGGCCAACGGCAAACCCTGAGCGGTTCCAACAGTGACCTTTTCTTTTGGAATGGCTTCACGCCTTCAGTAGCAGGGGTCGAGGCGGAGCTGTGCCTTTGAGCGTTTCGTGGAGCCCCGCGCAGCTGGCGATGAGGGAGGCCGGTACTCCAGCTGCCTGTGAGCAGCACAGTAGAGGTACATGGGATGCTGCATTAAGGTGAGAAGATAACTTAATTGCCTGGGACTCCATTGGGTGATGTGGTCTAAGAATAGCCAGGCGGCCTTCACCTCCGTCCCAGCTGGACACTAACCTCGAGGGGGAAATATTTACAGCCTTGTGGCCAAGCTTTCACGAAAGCCGTTTTGAATATCTACTTTTGCGCATTATGTCTTGTATAGGCATATTTATCACAACATAAACATGTCTTTTAAAAGATCTAATAAACAAAATAATGTCCTTCAAACTTCGATTCATTCAGCCCAAAAACTCTCCATTCAAAGTAGTTTGTCATAGAGGTGGTGCTAGTAGGTGTCAATCAAATCATTAGGAGGTGATTGGACCACCTTCAACTAATCAGAAGAACAAACGTTTGGTGGTGGCACCAGCAGATGATTGGACTACACCTCCAACTAATCAGTACAAGACCCATGTGGGGACGATTTTCGAATAAACAGACATTTAATTACGGTCAGCACAAATTGAACTACTCACCTGGACGCTGATTGGCCAGTGGTTTTTTACTTAAGAACGTTTTTGATTGGAGAGTTTCTAGACTGATGTGCAGAGTGGAGCAAATAGGAGCAAAATACGGTTTTGCCTGGCTAGATAACCGGAACATGTGATGGGCATTTTTACGCTTGTGAGATTAGGAAGCATTTTAACTTTTAGCCATATCAAAAATCTTTAAAAATCACCAAAATAGGTGGATTCTGATTAAAGCAGACAACCACCGTTATCATTATAAAATTATATAAAACACAGGCAGCTATACAGTATACACCAAAATATTATAATAATAGCAAATGTAAGGAAATAATCTAAAAAGGGACACTGTGATGTGTGTCTAAGTACTTTTGTAGGTGAAACCAACATTACAAAAACATTGTTTTTCATAGGCACACACAGTTCTTTACCACACTCACACGTCAACAGTGAGCTGGGGCAGAAATCTGGGGTTGTACTGGTGGGAGTTTCAACGGAGAGCTACATATTTAAAATATTTTTTATGATTCCACACAGTGGCAAAATGGTCTGTGGTCTTTTGTATATACTGTATTCTCAAAGAAACTGACATGCCCAGGCAGAAGAAAACAACCTGAAGAGGCGTGTTTACCTCACAAAGAAATGTTTGCTCAGCTCTATACCCCTGGTATTCGCAGAAAGCCGTTAGGTGGTGCACGTAAAGCGCAGTAATCCCACCGCTCTGTTTTGTAAGCAAATCATTATCATCGCTATTAATAGCGCACTGCGGGTTTCTCATTCCCACTCCCGCTTTTTCCAGCTAATCTTGCCAATAATATCCAGCTAGAAACGATTTAACTTGTTGGGTGTCAACAACACATGTCCGTATTCACATTAAAATGCAACGCGTTGCTTCGGAGGGGTTAAGATGGAGGCCAGTGATGATGGAACACCTGCCTGGCATGAGACCGTCTGTGGGTGGTGGGGGCTTGACCCACTCAGTAGTTTTCAACAGCTCAGGCACTCAGCTCAAAATTAGATTCTTCGTGTACCCTTTTATGGAGAGAGTGAGGTTTTTTTTTCCTCCTCTTTCTGCGCGTTTTTTTTTTCCAGGAGGGTGTGTCTGGTTGATTTATAGCCAGTACACAGAGGACTGACTGCCCTTCCTCCTGTGTAGTTGGTAGGCTGCTGGTACAGTATAATCCAAAAAAGCAGGAAAATCAGTAAACCAGAGACTGTACTGTAGGTAACATAATGAATGTAGACCACTGTTCATGGTCCATAACTCTTTGGCTTTGGTTAGATTACTGGTAGAGTCATCGTACAGCAGTTTAGCTTCGCTATATAACAATGAGAATTCAATTCAATCATCCGACAAACTCTGGGGAAAGTTGCATCTTGAACCGGCATAAATTACAGCAGCATTACAAGCTGGATGTCTGATGCACGGTCAAAAGGGAGTTGCAATGGTGTGAAAACGACAAAGAAATCGAGGAATTGCATAATCAATATGGATCTGAACTGCTGTAGAGGGTATATATTAGGTTTTATCCAGCTGAGTTTCAGATAAATAGACCACATCTGTTGAAAATCTAGGCTAAATGAAAATGATCAGCTCTTGAGAAAGCATATTCTGTAAGACAAATGTCGACCTTACTTTAACAAGTCACAGTAAGAAATGACAGTAATGACACATTTTCAGTCTATTAAACAACCCAAAACAATGCCAGTTAAGATCATTTTCAATTGTAAGCAAAATAAGTGGTTCGAGCAAAACTGGAAGGAAAGCAAAACTCACAATTTTATCATTTAGTTAAAAGGTTTTGGTGGTTTCTGAAATAATCAAAATCAAAATAAATAATAATCAAAAACAAAAAGCATTCCTCAACAACAACAAAGCCCAGCATTACCTTATGCGACATGGAAAGTCCGCTACTTTCTGAGACAGAAAGAGTCTCTCTGTCTGAAACATTCTGAATGGCAGCTGACAAGGTAAGCCCATCAAAGTCCTCTCCAGGTGGTAACACAGTAACCGGTGTGAAAAAAGCGGGCTGTGGGCGTCTCATCAAAACGCATTCACCTAAGACCAGCAACAGCAGCTGCCGACTAGGTGCCCGTGTTTTGCTGGCAGACAGTGTTATTGAGACATTCTGTTCTGTTCACCCACCAGCTAGTAGTCCCCAGAGAGAAGGCAGGCAGGCAGGCTGCAGCACTGGAGCTGGTAGCAAAGAACAGGATCCCAACACGCGACATGGTAATTGTGATACTCTTCAACGTGCTACTGATGACAGGATGGCGTGGGGGGAAAGCTAGCCCCACCGCCCCACCCCACACACCAGCTTTATCCTGTCTACACAACCATATGGTGTACGTGCCATTTTGCATGGGAAGTAAGGTAGAAATAACAACAACAAGGCGAATAAGTACCATTAGCCGCCCACAGTTTCAGCTCAGAAACACGCACAGAGGTCTGCGAACACACACATAAATATATACTCCGAGACAATTGAATGCTCACCCACGCTCACATATGAAGAGACCAGCTCACCGTGAAAACACACTTACATTATGGATCCCAGGTTGATTCACTGGTCCTCAAGCCCACATTGTCATTAGACTGCAGCCCTTTTGACAAACGCAAACATTTCCAAAAAAAAAAAAAAATCACTTTTCTGTGCTTCCTCAATTAGCCGCTGTCTGTACCGACGTCACCGGAGCCCTGCGGCCAATGCAGCCACTCGCGGCGGTGAGATCACAGAGCGCTATAAGTGGACAAACCTGGGGCCGCCTGGCCAGATGTGGGCATCAACAGCAGGTGACCTGGAGAAGGGGGGTTAGCGAACGGCATGGGACAACCGAGGAGGGGCGTGGTGGGGCTCACCATTGTCAAACCAGATCCCGCATTCTTGAAGGCTAGCGTACAGTGCCGGTTCCCTTCTGTCCCCGTCCAGCGATGCGAGCAGTGCTTCCTCCCTGAGCAACGGCCGATTCATCCAAAACAAATAATTAATGAATGAATGAATAACGAAAAGAACCCAAATGCAAACCTGCGCCCAAAGCAGTATACAAGCAGAAGACGAATCTCTCTCAGTCCCTTTTCTGTCCCTCTCTCTCTCTCTCTCTCTCTCTCTCTCTCTCCGCCTCGGAGGCGATCTCCACAGGTCTCAGTGCTGACGCTGCCTGCTCGGTTCAGTCGCAGTAAAACGATACGGAGTCAGGCAGTAATGGGGGTGCGGGGGAGGGGTGGGGAGGTGGGGGAGGAGTGGGGAAGGAGAAAAAAGTGTGTGTGTGTGTGTGGGGGGGGGGGGGGGGGGGGGGCGCAGGGGAGAGGTGTTTACAAATAGGGGTGTAGTAAGAGTGTTGCACA
>JAOEHI010004273.1:0-10136 GCA_025447815.1 Percopsis transmontana | reverse complement strand
CTCTCTCTCTCTCTCTCTCTCTCTCTCTCTCTCTCTCTCTCTCTCTCTCTCTCTCTCTCTCTCTCTCTCTCTCAGCGATGAGAGACTCACAGGTGTGTTTGTGCTCACATCCAGCTCACACCTGCTTATTAGAGAAGACCAGGCAGTCTCTTCCTACAGGGACCCTTTAGAGGACAGAACAAAACAGTCGAGTGTCCAATGACGGAAACAAACCACAGGCTCTTATGCTGTATAGCAACTGTCACTACACATCCGCACAGTTCACACCATTTTTCTGTAGAGTGGATAATAACGGAGTGAGTACAGTGTATTTACTCTCTTATCTCTGTGTGGCTGGTGACACATCACTAAAAGCAAGGCTATATGAGTGCAGCATTAAGCCAAGCTGCCCCCTCCAGCCACACGACACCCGGCTCAGCAACGATAGACTGGCAGGAGGCTAATAGTGACCGGCTGAATCCATCTGGACTCACACCTGCTCTGTCCGCAGGGATCGAAGCCTGTATATGGCCCTATAGGCTTCAGGTAAGAGTGGGGCCTGACATTTAACTCATTTAACTCCCATTCAAACAACCATCAACACACGAAAACACAGACAGCAAAGTCCATACATACTGTACTCACATAGCTTTAGTGTCACTAGGGGGATTTCTGCTCCATTATCCCATCTAGAAGCATTCTACCTGGACGTCTCGGGCATGTTTTCCCTCTGGATACTAGTCAAGGCCCCAGCACTAAAAACAGTGACAAAATGTGTAGGAGCAAAAATAATACCCCTCCACCCACCCACACTGTCTGGACACAGATGTTTGTGTGCTATTACACAACATAGTGTTATTATTAGCCCTATAGCAGCATAAACACAACTCCCACTGAGGTCTAAACACTACAAACACATCCTTAATCAAAACGCTTGGCGCTGTGATTTCCTGGTCTAGATGTGTCACTTTACATCGTCTGGTAAATAGGTCACACTGCCTGGCTAAAGAGCTGTGGAGATGCTGCCTGTGTTCGGTGGCTCGCGGATGGATGGATGGATGGATGGATGGATGGATGGAGGCTTGCGTGGGAGTATGGAGGAACGGCTGAACAGGGCCATGTCCGATTCAAATATTCAATCAATACACCAGCCCCTAACTGGCCTGTACACACGCCTGTGTCAACAGCACGTCAGGCACTTGTAAAGCAGGTGTGTGGGCTGGTTTGCATTTTAATACCCCCCAAAATGTGGACCATGGTTGTCTGTGTCATCAAGGATTTCTGCTTTGTTTCAAACCACACGTCCTCTAATGTACTGGATTGTATAGAGTTCAATGTTAAATCATCGTCCCCCTCTCTCTCTCTCTCCCCCCCCCCTCCCCCATACCTGGTATGACCAGTGTTTAAGAAAGCCTTAGAGTCCCTCCCACCTCGTCCCCAGGCTCCTCTGTGTCACATTTCCATACAACTGGAATTCAACCAAACATGGGTGTGATTGTATAACTGCCAACATTCAGCATTGTGACATGCTGAATGAACAGAAATCATCATGTTAATAATCCCACAATCCTTTTTTCATTTAGTGCTATGCGTCCGCCTACCATATACAGTAGTATTTACAATATACAGTAGTATACTGTATATGGTGGTCGGACTGTACAGAATATGTACATGTTTTGCAACATCATCAACATCATACCATTATTGCAATCATCAGCCTCCTTATAATAATGTGATCCTCAGCAACATGTGTGCACTGAGACAGCAAAGTCCAGGGCCATCTTGTGCAGTTGTTGGTTCTGTCTCAGCTTAGCAGCTTGTGCATAGTGCATGCCGCCCCCACCATACACCTCTTAGCTCTGGTCCTGAAGGTCGGGTGATGTACAGTATGGCCAGAGACACTGCTATAATGTATTACAGGATAACTCTGGCCATTCTCGACGTAGACCTCATTTGACCATCTTCACCAACTATATTGATCTTCTCTGACAAAATCTAATCAAATACGTTCATGTCTTGGGATATTTTTGAGCTACAAATCGATGTGTAGACCTGTGGCATTGCATACCGAGCACTACAGATTTCTAAATGGAGAAGTTTTGTATGATTGTTTGGTTGTTGATGACAAAGATTGACATTTTATTTGATAGTTACTTTAACTAATAAAATTTTATTTGACATGGCCTCTTGTGAAGACATTTAATAAGAGAAGTGATAGATGTGGTTGGAAAATATGTGACAATGGTGCTTGGGGTCAAAATGGTTGAAGTGCTGCTGTGAAAAGTCCTGTTGTGAAAAGCCGGGTGATGCATAAAAACAACAGTACTAATAATTACAATGTACAGTTCCTTTCCTTTCCTTCCCAGTACCTTTAGACACAAAGATGGCAAAAAACACAGAAACTATTTATAATATACAGGAATTACCGACTTCCTTTAGAACAAGAAGCAAGCATCACAACATGACAACCATGCTAGACAAGCATGTGTACGTTTGTGTCTTTGTGTGCCTGGACATACAAGTCTGTGTGAGTGCCTGTGCGTAGGCAGTGAGTGAATCCACAGAGAGTTGAGAAATGGAGAATGCAGGAGCATTCACCAGACAGCCTTTATATTTTGTTGGATTAACGCCGCTAAAGGCACAGCGGTGAGAAGAGAGTCGTCACCGATGCCTTCGAATAACACAGCGAGGTGCCCTTAAAATGTGTTCTCCATCTGCATCCTAATAACACATACATTTATTAGCAGCTACTAGGGTGGGAACTGACTCATTCAACCAAAAAAACATTAAAAGAAGACACAACTAATTGAGCTAGTTGATGCTCGCATTGTTCACATAAATACACCAAAACACGAATTAGTCCAGGTGCGGACCGGCTCAGGTAAAATAACATGGTCACGGTTAGAGAGATAGAACGCTATATTTAGGTCACATTGTCTCCCATTTCTGCTGTTAACCCCTCCGATCAAACATGCTCCAATATACTGCAACTGATCCGGCATGGAGAACAGAATTAAATACCTCAAAGAGGTATCACAATCCAGTCCTTGTTTACACCCTGTACGGCATATTTAAAGATATGAGTTATACCCATATGGTTATACAGTTACTTATTGTATGAAATCAGCACATACTGATCGACTGTGGTGTTTGGTAGGTCGTGTGCAATTTAAGGACAAGTATACAGTATAATTCCCAGGTATCAGGAGGAGCAACTACTGGCTCACATCAGCACACTCTCTCCCCACAAGATCAAGTAATATAGGTCACTATCACATTTCTGCTGGCAAGCCCAGCCACGCAGGTCTGGAGTCAGTCAACCACATAGCTCAAATAGACTCAAATAGTCTCGCGTGCCTCCACTTACCGCTGTTTGGAATGACAGCATGATAGCATAAACTAAGGTTTCACGTTTTTTTTTGTTTTTTTTTAAACCATCCCATCAAGATAAACAATACACCCTAATGTTGAAAATACAATAATACTATAATCTGTCTATATGCTTCATCGCATGACACAATAGCCTACATCACACGACACTGATGTAAGGCGTCACAAGGAACCTCGAACGGTACTCGTCACCCACCTATGCTCCGGCTGACAGTCCTCAGCCTCTCCAGAAGCTCTCCCAGGGCCATCTCCTCCGTCTTCATCCACAGGATCATCCTCCACAGGGACAGCGGAAGACCAGCTGCCCAGCTGACGGACACCTTGGTGGGGAGAAGAGACAGCTTGCCTGCGTGCCTGTCGACCGCTCCAGAGGATGCTGATGGTGATGAAGAGGATAGGAAAAAGGGGGGGGGGGGGGGGTTCTGTCGCTGATGCAGGGGGTGGGGCAGCAGAAGGGGAGATGGCAAAGTATCTAGCCCCGTGGATGCTCTGTGTGTGTGTGTGTGTGTGTGTGTGTGTGTGTGTGTGTGTGTGTGTGTGTGTGTGTGTGCTTGGTAAGGGATGCTGTGGAGGAGCAGAGGCTGCCGTGACGACGACGCAACAGAGGAAGGCAGAAAGGCGCACGGCGGCAGCAGAGGGAGTGGAGGGTGGGGGTAGAACAACAGCTTCACCGCTCTCTCACATGGCATGATGCTGCAAGCCTGCGTAGACCTGGTAGAAAAGAGAGAGGGGGGCGCGGAGCTGAAGGTCAGGTATTTAAACCGCTCTGCAGAATGCCGGGACAACAGTGCCCTCTGCTGTGGACAACGTGCATGGCAGGTGTGTCTTGGCGGGAGGGATGTACAGTAATAATAATAAACCATTCCTTATGCTGCACTGCCACCATGTGGCAAGGATTGTTATTTCTAGCACAATTTCCAATAACATCAATACCTAATATTGCCTAACAAAAAGGCAGAATAGAGAAATAGTAACTATGCTCTTATAGATTACATTCTTACAAGTTACAAGTATATAGAGCTGTCTAAGGGCAGTTATGGAAACAATTAGGCTACATAACAATACAAAAACCAAGCATCTTTCGTTGTTTCTTTATTACAAGCAGAATGACGATACAGTGCGTTGCCCTCATTCGCTACAGATAGGCTGGCATAAGTCAGACAGATAAACATCTTTTTAAAATCTTCATACAAAGAAAAGAAAAACATTCTCAAAACCTGTTTAGTAATACAAACAGTGCTTTATCGACGTTACAGGATGCAGCTTGCTTTTCACTGCTGTTTGAAAGCACAGTAGTGGACACTTCGGACCTATGTTGAACTCATGACGACAGGGTGAGCACAGTCTGATCTGCTGATGAGCCTTATGACATTCTGATCAACGGCAGAAGGCTGGTGTGGAGAGAAAAAATAAATCTTCGAGACAGCAATCGGTCCCTACGGACAGCTCATTCTTGGTCAAGCTTTTGGTCACACTTTATTTGTTTATACTTTAGCCCACTGCAATCTTCTTAGAAAAATAACATTGGATAGAGAGAATATGAACGCCAACAGCTGGACAATAGACCTTTGTTAACATGAATAAACTGATCTGTTGTGAAACAAAGTGCACAGTGTGGAGCTATGGGTTATGAATAGTAGTAGTGGTGTTATGAGTGTCTTCATGTTGTGTATTTTGTTCTTATTTTGGTTATAAACCTGAACACACATTCTAAATAAATAGTGTTAAAATATATATAGTCTTATTTCCAATATACAAAAGTAGCAAAAGAAAGGTTCACAAAAAAAATGGGAATAATAATAATAATATGGGAATAATTTTTGATAAAACACTTGATTTTCCTGAAGCTGAAAAAGTGCGCCTGGACAATGAAAAAAATATATGCTCTTCGACTACATTGAAGTCCTCATTGATCCACCATAGTAAAATATACCGTACAATGTTATTGTGGGCGTGATAAAATACATTTAGGACAGCTCAGGACATACTGTATGGCAATAGCACAGTGATGTGGAACACTGCTTAACAAGCACCAATGCCCTTCTTTTATACATCTGAGGTCATAGGTTGTGTCCTCAAATCAAAATCCTTCCCTCCAATGACCAAATCAAAGCATTTGAAGAAAAGAGAAAGAAATGAAATGTATGTACATATGTCCGTAGTTATTCTGTATAAAAACACACTGATCAGTTTTTATCAAATTTCCACATTCGGGTAATTCTGCGTCACATGCTAATGTAATAGATGAGCTTTGGACAGAAGACTTCAGAGATGTAGAAAATAGTTTCATCCATGATGACCTACAATCTTTAGCTGGAGTACATGACGGACAAATCACCTCAACATTCTAGAGATTTGATTGTGACACCGCTAATTCAAGCCTCTCATATATTAGACTTTACCACAACTCCCCAAAAATGCGCAGCGAAAGTTACATACACAATCTGTGACTGCCATCAACAAAGTCATTATCAATAAGAGTGAGGAGAAAAAAAAAAGGTTAGTAGGCCTACAAAGAAAAACCTCTCAAGGTGAAGACATGACATTAGCATTCTAAGAGATCTGACATAAACCTTTGCATAACACACAGCATGACAGCAAGCATACACAATCGTTACACAATGCACTAATGACTACTAGCAAGTCATTTAGGACATCCATAAATAGAGACCCCAGCAGCCTTGGACTGCTGGGCTAACAGAACTTCAGAGCTCAACTCCAGCATCTGCCCCTGAAATGTTTAAACACTGCTGCTGTTACTACGCACGTCCACTAGGTGGAAGGAGCGCCTGCAGTAGGCTCAATATTCGGAGAAAAGAAAAGGTGCCTATAGCTAGCTCATGATGAATGACTTCTTGGAGAAACAGGCAGAAGGACAGAGGAGAAGAGAAATGATGAGCATGCTGCACACAGATCCAACACGCCTCCCTGGCTGATAAGCAGGCAAACCGTGATGGACACAATAGAGATGGCAACACAGAGAGAATGAAGAAAAATTAATACGCTTTGCCCAATACTCGCACCTTCACAGCAGCTCACATAATCACCTGCATGCGTGCACAGGTGTGTGAAAAATGACCTAGACATCTAAACCACTGAAAATAAATTAAGGCAGGGTGGCTAGAACAGTGTGCGTTCCCCCTCTTACCACTTACTCGTGTAAGGCTTAGAATGCACCGCTAGTGGTAGTTCTGCATCTCACCTCTCCTTTGGCTCCTAGCCTGCTGCTGTGTGGTAACGGTAAGGCAGAGGTGTGTCAACACAGCACAATCATACAGTATACATTACGCACACTGGCACCCACAACCACAAACACACACACACACACACACACACACCTACAGGGCTTTCCCTGGAGAAAGCCTTTACTTGGCTAGACCACATATAAAGATATACATATAAACTCATTAATATTAATATATATATATGATTTAAAAACAAATGTGTGTTGCAGAAAAAAATATGAAAGGTTGGTGAAACAAGCAGGATAGAAAATAGAAAAAAAAATGCAGACCAAACACAGAAAGAGGCCCAACCATTCAGTGACATTTTGACTTCTCCATAGTGCACACCAGGACGCACATTCAAACACGGTTCCCCTTGTGTTTAGCGAGTGTGTTCAACAGCAGAGCTTTTCAAGTAATTTCACACAGAGAGTTGGGCCGGGAACTTAGGCCCAGGTGGGAACTGCTGCCGGACTGAAACACAACAAATACCAATCGTGACGTCAGGGTTAGAACATCTAAAGGGTCGAATAGTCAGGCGTGGCCCAGAAAATGCACGTGGTGAACTTGTGTGGAGGTCCCATGCTTTTGCCAGAACACCTTGATGTGTGTGTGTTGTGGTACTTTGGAGACGAAGCCCCCCCCCCCATTTGTCTGTCCACCGCTCACACACGCTGGGAGTCTGGGAGTGTGTGTGTGTGTGTGTGTGTGTCCGTGCCTCACACGGAGGTCTCTGGTCCCGGGGCGCAGTAGGCGAACCCCGCCCCAGACAGACGGAGCGCGTAGGGGCTGACCGAGCAGAGCTGCGCCCCGTCCCCTCCAACCCAGCGGGCCAGCAGGAGTTTCTGAGGGGGGGCGTCGGGCCGGCGGAGTGGGGGGGTCTCCTGAATGCCAGTGTGGACGTGGGGCGAGCCAGTGTTCCCGGGTGCGGGGGAGCGGCGAGAGGACAGCAGTGTCAGCTCCGCCACGCCGACCTGCACCGGTGTCTTACAGTCCTACAGAGAGACAGGACCAGGCAAAGTAAACAGCAGCAGCACATGACGAAAAGCCTCAGTCATAACATAGAGATTATGAGTGGGAATACATGTAGGAAGGGTAGGGAAAGTGGTATGAATACATTCAGAAGGTTTCACATAACTTGTGATGTCCAGATGGTCTGTTTAAATAAATAATGAGACAGTGCCAGGGCATCAAATAGATGCTAGCTCAGGCCACACAACTAAAACATGAACCATATTCATCAATATTCATCATTCATTCAAGTGAAGACAGTTACTGGCCCATTAAAATAAAATGAACCTTAAAGTTCCCATTATGTTTATCAGGCATGCCAAGCTCATCCAAACAGATAAACCTATCCTGGGGGCAGGATAGCCTAGTGGTCTGGGTGTTGGACTCCCAGCCAGAAGGTCATGGGTTCAATCCCCCAAGGTGGCCTACCTGTAAGCATCCTTGAGCAAGATGCCTAACCCCTACCTGCTCCATGTAAAATGTACTAATTGTAAGTCGCTTTGGATAAAAGCGTCTGCTAAATGCTATGAATGAATGAATGAAACCTTTGCTGTTCCATGTTTCAACACCGGATGGCACTATTCCCACTGTGGTATGCCATTTTATGTTCATAGTTAACATGGATAGGTTTACTGAACCACTCAAAATGTAGTTCTTAAATTTAGATTGCAACATTAGAGGGAATGACTCCCCAATGAAGCCCCAAGGACAGGACCGTATTACACAACACACACACACACACACACACACACACACACACACTATATAAAAATGATATATTATACATCTATTAACAGAGGATCACACACACACATACCCCAAGTCCCTCAAAAACAACCAACCCATGCTGCAAGACCCAAATGCAGTAAATCATCATTTAAAGCCGAAATTAACTTATTGCCATCCATTTAGAGATTGTGCGAGAGCTTAAATGAATCATTGGGGCCACATTCTGGTAAGTGTTTGCTCCCTGGATGGTATTACTTCATGATCCCACATGCAGTAAGACCTCTGCTGTGTCCTGACGCAGACACAAGCCCAACACCAACTAACCCTAGACCCTGTAGTGCAGACAAGCCCCCATAGCACCAACATGCCATATTGCAGTGCAGATCAGCGTGGAACAATCATGGCAGCAGCATTTATAACCCCCAAACAGCCTGATTACAAAGCCCCCTGTGTGCCGTTACCATGGGTACCCTAGCCCACCCACTGGGTGTGTTGTTCTAGGGCTTACTGGGTAGGGTGCCATAGGTCCTAGCAGGTCTTTCTCCACTGGCCCCCTCACAGGTCCTCACAGTGTGGAGGGGGTCCTTTTCTCTGCCTCCCCCAGTGCCGGGAGCCGTAGATGCCTCCAGCGACCTTACCTTCTGTAAATAACAGTAAGGGTCCAGTCAGACCCCCCCCCCCCCGTACAGTGCTTAAGTGATGAACCCGGCCTGTGTCTCGGTAAGATTTCATTTCAGTAAATGGACTGTGAAAGTTGAGGGGATCCCTTGTGTAGTACTACTGCTGCGTATTTACCTAACACTTTAATCTTCTAATCTCTTCCCCGTCTGCTAGTTGACCTGCGGTGTCCTGGTGAGGACAACATCATTACTATCTGCTCTCAGTTTGATCTAAAATATGGCCAACAACAACAACAAACAAACGTTTGTCAGGTTTCACAAATTAAAAACACCTTGTGCACCCACGGATCAGTTTATCACTGAAACCAGATCGTATTGGGAAAAAATATATTCTATATGAACTATAAACATTTCATTCAAACTATAGACATTCAAACAATAGAAAAAATGTAAACAGTAAATATGGTACAAAAACATGCAGACTAATCAGTCGAAAAAATTAAATAATCTATAATGCAAATGGAATGACATGGTAGGCAAACGTTAGAAGAGTAGCAGTTCAGAGGTTCTCACAGTTCTGACCCAAGACCCCCAGGAAGAAGCTGTTTAAAGCTTGTGACCAAACACTGGCCAAGATTGTTCTAACATAAATATATAAACAAGCATAATTAGCAACGAAAGCAAAATCTTTACAGAAAGTGTGTGTAGCAACCGCCCAAAGCATCTCGCATCTTTCGAGGGGGTCCAGACCCCCCACTTTGAGAACCACTGCTCCAGCCACAGTGGCATCATCTGTATGAGAGGGGATTGATGGGTTTACATCAGGACATGCACACAGACACCAGTGCTTAAAAGAGTCAAGTCACCTCCTCCTCTTTTCCCACCTCTGTGGACCAATCAGAAACTCATTCTGCTGGAGGATTGAGAGAGCATGAAGATGGTGGACGGCTCCACGGTAAGGCACGGGCGAGAGGACTGCTGCTGGCCCCCAGAGACCAAGTGCAGAATGCAGGGTTAAAGGCAAAGGTGGGGGGGGGGAGAGGGAAGCAGGAAAAGAAGTGAAGAGAAAAACGTAGAAGACGGTGTGATCCATTCAAGTGAGGGGGGGGGAAAGAGAGAGAGAGAGAGAGAGAGAGAGAGAGAGAGAGAGAGAGAGAGAGAGAGAGAGAGAGAGAGAGAGAGA
>JAOEHI010004272.1:0-10136 GCA_025447815.1 Percopsis transmontana | reverse complement strand
AGTGACCTCCCCCAGGGAAATTGAAGACAATCCCCCATAATCCTCCTGCTCTGCCTCCAACATAGAGGGTGTGTTAGTAGGATTCAAGAGTTCCTCAAAGTGTTCCTTTCACCATCCAATTACCTCCTCAGTTGAAGTCAACAGCGTCCCATCCTTACTGTTTCAAAAGACGTCCGTGAAAAATGTGTAAAATGCATTCATTTGTGCATTAATTTAAACTACATACTGTATGAGGTGGTATATGATGTTTAAATTGTTTTCAAATCGCCCATGTCTCCCAGACATTCCTTCCGCTTACATATACTCAGGCATGGCAGCGTTGGTGACGGCCTGGGCAGGCGGGTGCAGGCTGTTCTGGCTGCCCATACTGCTGCTGTAGCTGCAGAAGCTGTGCATGTTGGTGAGGTTGGGGTTCTGGGAGCCCGCTCTCCTGGCCCGCGGGTTAAACGGGTCCTCCTCGTCCATGTCGCCATAATCTCGTTCCCTGGCAGAGGGAGGGCAGCAGGCAGTCAAGATTTTTGTGTGTGGATTCTTTTATCTAACAAGCAGGTTAGTTAACGCAAAGAGGTCTTGAGCATGCTAACTGTAGAGTCTAAGCCATACATATAGTGAACAGAGTCATTTCGACTTTCCAGTTTTTTCTAGTTAGGTGACCCCTACAGTAAGTAAGGGGTGCGTGACCAAACCAAACAGTGTATGGACAGCCCATGGACCAGTGGGGTTGCTTTTACTCCATTTAGTTCTGTTTATCCTTTCTGGTGGACCCACTGCTCCTGTTTGATGTCAAGTGTGTCCCTGCCAGTGTGCCGCTTGTGTTGTGTGTGTTGTTTGGTCTATACGTGTGTCAACAGGTATAGACCAAATTATAAAATGGAATCAATAGTATTGTCAATGTTTAGCTAATTACCTAAATCGAATGGGACCATTGATAGTTAGCTAAAGTTGTGTTTATCCTACTATGACATCCATCAGCAATACAGTAAATAGCGTTTGTTTGAGAATGGTTGGAGGGGTTAGCTTTGTGCAAGGCTCTTGTGTGAAGCTTTAGCGAAACAAGGTCGTGCAGTGGGAAATGAATGAGGGAAATTAGCGAATTCATGCAGACAAGAGAGGGAGAGGGCGGACTCACCTGCAAGCAATTTGTCTCCATGCCCGGGGAATGGCACACAGCATGACAGAGAAGGCACAAGCCGCCAGGATAGAGAACAGGCAGAGGTAGAGCAGACCTTCCACTCCATCATAACACATGCCCACCAGCGCATCCAGGTAGTCCTAGAGAGGTCAAACACATGCGTAAAATCATACAGTACCAGTCACAACTTTGGACACAGTTTCTCATTGAAGTGAATGGGAAAGTGTTTACAAATTAATAATTATATTTAGACAGAAAACACATGTACTTGTATATGCACACACACTTTTAAGTACATTTGATAACTATATTCTCTACAATTAAGTTCTTTTATCTTGTGTTTTATTTTTTTCCTATTCTAATATGTTCTATTTGATTTACAATTACAATTTACGATTGTCTCCATACTATTCTGCCACCCCTTGCCACCCGGTGGTTTCTCCAATGCTGTAAACCCACCTTGTTGAGCCCCCTGCAGTCCAGCAGGGCAGTCAGCTGGTGTAGACTTGCCTCAGAGGAGTTGAGCAAATGCTGGATACCCCGTAGATCCCTCTGTAGAGTGGACAACAGCACATCAATATAACAATAATACACAGTAATACCAACTTAGTACTGCTTAGTGTGTTTTTCAAAATAAAAGTCTCATAATAAACAGGATCGTAGGTATAGCACAAGGCATTGACTTTGTATGCGTGTGTGTGTGTGTGTGATCATGCGCGCGTGCCTGTGTGATACCTCAGCTGTGGGGAAGAGGGGAACAGCAAACTGCAGTAGTCCCTGAATCTGGATTTGCATCGTGGTCAGGGATCTCTGGAAGATGGTCAAAGACTGCCAACAAGAGAGTACAATTCAGTGAAAACACACACACACACACACACAGAAGACTTTATTAAATATTGTCAATCCAAACACGTCCATCCAGTTTGCAAAATTTGATTAGTTGATAATAAAATTATCATTCTTGGGGTAATTATTCCTAAACAAATGTGTCCATTTAATCTCTAAAAGAAACAAAGTGTCAATCAACAGAGGGGGAAAACACTAATTATTATCATTTTAGCATTTTATAATTAGCAAATTACGCAGGCCGTTGACACTGACACAGCAGAGGCATATAATCCCCTCTGGGACTAGACAAATTGTGCTGATATAAAAAAGTCCCTACACAAAAACCCATTCTGAGTCATTATATGCATGTGTGTTTATTGTCTCACCAGCAGGGGGCAAAATAAGCCTCCAGATTTGAGTTCTGTTTTATTGACATAATACAAGCCCCTGCAAAGGAAGTTGCAAGGTTTTTTTTCTTTGGCACATTTGCTTTCAATACCTTAGTTCAGTCAGTCAGGGCTGAATCTATTTACTCCTCAGTTTCAAATGCATATCTGTTATTTGTGATATGATAATACCTGTTATTTATTTCTGATATAATATCAGTAATCAGGAACTATCCCTGTTCAGTACAACACTGTAAATTTTAACAGGGAAATGATCACCAACCATAGACGTAGATACTGTCTTCAGATCTGAGATCATGTTCATAATTTGTCTTGGTGGCAAGACCGTCTTTAAAACCTACTGGCCTGATCTGTAAGGTAAATGTTCGGAAGGGACTTCTTTTTCTGATTGTACCAATTTGTTCAGATGGAGAAAGTGGGGAGAAAGCAGGAGAAGAACATAATTCGTTAATATACCCATTCAACGCTTCCTGCATTTTAAACCAGATAAAAAACTAGTTGGGAGATCTTACTTCCTGAACTCTAAAAAGGAAAGGTTTTCAAGGCTGGCCACATATGGGTAACAGCCTGCAACCGACATTTCCAAACAGGCTGTATGAATGGTAAATGTTCTGAAGGGGCTTCGGTTTTAGATTGCAAACTTTAGTTTGTGGAAAGTGGAAAGAAGAAAATTATAGAAAGAGGGATTAGAAAAGAGCTATATAAAAAAAATAATAATTTGCCTGAGGCGTGGAATGGCTTCTGGTTAAGGCGCGAGGGCACAAAGGGTAATGCAGTTGTACTGTTTTGGTTTAAGGCAGAAATATAAGTCAGCACTTTGTCTATGAACTCGCACTCTGTGGGATTGCGCGTGCCAGTTAGAGCACTGACTATGGCCATCATCAGACTGAGTGACGCTTGCATACCCTCTGTTTCTTTGCTCTTGTGTTCCTGAGGGCATGTCTACAAGCACTAGATAATAGGATGGAGTTGGAATAGGAGTCTTTTTTCACTGACTCATGTCTTGACCCAAAATCTCCTCTTTCATTCTCATAGGGAGAGTGGGACGGAGGGAGGGAACAATATGGCACTGTACACAAGAAATCTGCCCACACAACCAAATTGGCTTGATCCGACTCGCAGTTTTTCAGCGCAGCTGTCGATTGTACTGTAAGTGTCTTTCAATATAAAAGCATGCCAAGGTGACTTCATATGCTGAGGGAAGGGTGACAGAGAGAAGACGAGTGCTATTTCATACCTGCTGAAAGGGATTTGAGCGAGTCTGGTTGCAATACAGGTAGTAATGGACTATATCTGTGGAAAACAACACACACACACAAGATTACATCACACAACCTGAACCTACCGTTATACAATTTTAAGTATTGAATTTTATTGGTGTCTTCATTAAAACTCTATTAAACAGTTGGAATATCATAATTTGCGTCTAAACTAACCAGCACTGATGAGATCTTTAGTTTGGCTCATGATGAACTTGTCAGGAGCAACACAGAAATCGCTTGTGCCCTAGAACACAAAACACACAAAGAAAGACAGACATGTGACCTGGAACACAGCAGATAAAAGCAGGGAAAGAATATTTTTTATATGAAATACATTATAAGCGTGAGTGCATGAAAACAATAAAATGCACACAGAGCAAAATAAAGTAAAGAGTGTGTGTTCCAACTCACATGAATATTTCATTAATATACCCACAGGCGTCGTTGACAAGGCATAATAACAACGATGATAATCCTCTTCCTGCATTTTAAACCAGATAAAAAGCTAGCTAGGATCTTTCATTCC
Organism: Percopsis transmontana; assembly: GCA_025447815.1. Lineage (NCBI taxonomy): Eukaryota > Metazoa > Chordata > Actinopteri > Percopsiformes > Percopsidae > Percopsis > Percopsis transmontana. The sequence continues at coordinate 5,981 of JAOEHI010004272.1, read as the reverse complement.
CTGAACTCTAAAGGCTTTCAAGGCTGTTGACCACATAGCACTGCAACAGACATGGTTGAATGAATGGTAAACGTCCCCTGGGTTAAGACAAATAAGATAACATGCACTGGGGACTAAGCTAATGAGTTTGGCAGGTTTACAGTGGGATAAAACACCTAATCCCTCCCAATAAGAGGTAGCAGTCACTATCTCCAAGCTAGTTTAGGTGGATTCACAAAGTCTATCTAGTGCAGACAGACCTCCTTCTGTTTACTGTGTAGAACTGAGAGATCTGCAAGTTAGCCTACTGAGACACTAATGTAACCGACGCCTGGTAACACACACACAAACATGCACACACACAGACACACACAGATTTATGGTTAGTTGTCCCTTAAGGTGGCCTCAGTCTTATTCATTAGAGCAGAACAGTTGTGCTTGTTTAAATAGGCCACTGGCTAAAGCAGCACACAGACTACTACTGGACTAACCCCAGACTGGTGGGCATTTAGGCCATCTGGAGGAAACATTTAACCCCGTGAGATGATAAAGGAAGTATTAACAGGAGTTGTCAAATATTATCTAAGGGAAAGTACTCTCTATGATTAAGAATTAAGAATATCTATGTGTTTTTTAAGTGTCATTGTAAATGTGAATATTTTAAAAAAGATATTCAAAAAAAGTGTAGAACTAATTTGCCCAATCCAAGCCCAACTGTGCGTCAACAAAAATAATTTGAACCTTAATTGTGATTGCAAAGGCAAATATTATGTAAATATTTACCCTTTTATGGCTAATGAAGCTGCTCTTCTTGAATACATTATGGCAACAGCTTTTAAAACCTCAACGACAGCAGATCTGAACAGCAGTTTTTTATTCCTAATTCTTTTTTTTTTCATTTAGTTTTGATGCATACTGTATTCACCACATATAACACTTGAGAATATTTACACCTTATGCACACATAACATCAGACACACAAATGTCCACATATAGGCACTGCCTGCACACACACACATTGACTTACAATGGGGTCTAATTTACTCTTGACTGCGGCCAATGCAGCTTATTCACGTAAGTGGTTTGTGGATAGCTGTTTATATGCATCCATAAGCCATTATCAGGCCATTTAACGGCAATGCTTTCTCTCGGGCAGAATAGAGGGAATATTGGAGGACATCCTTGCTGTAGACTCAGAGCCACCCTGAGCCAAATACCACATAATGAAAAGGTTGCATAACTGGTACATGAAAAGGCCTAGGAATATAATATAGGCAGATATTTTACAACAAACTACAGTATATTAACTTTGCTGCTCAGTAAACAGGCTAATTAATTGCATCCAGATAACAGCATAGTGGATTTAGTGGGTGAAATTAATAATGGTACATAGCAGTAGTTATTATTTTTACATAGTATATTCACATCAGCCAGGAATGGTGGCGGTAGATAAAAATGGAAACAGGTTAAAGAAAGATTGCGGAATATGGACTACCTAGGACGCGAGGTAAATACTGTATGTTGTGTAATAAACAAACGTAAACCAAAAACCTACTAATCATTCATATTCAGTAACATTTTTCTTCCACAGACACTAGTTTAATTCAGAAAAACAGCTAAATAATCTGTCCCATGTCATGTGTTTTCCCTGGGAACTCGAGCAAAAGCCTAAAAATTATTCACTGCAACATGCACATCCAAAATATAACTCTTGATGTCATAATCCTAAAATTGAATAAGTAGTTTCGGGTTGTGTAATGCTGAAGGCAGGATGTGGCTTTTGGATTTTAATGTCTGACTGAAGTGTTGGTCTATATTTAGACAACTCCTGGCTGATAAGAACTAATGAAAAGCTTTGAAGGTGGGAGACAGACAAAGTTGGCGGGATGAGGGATGCGAGAAAGCGCTAGAAAATGTTGAAAAAGGCACTATGCTGGCTCAGGGGTGCGAAGCGTGCAATGAAAACAAGCTTTTTTGTGTGACTTTAGGGCCGCGAAGTCACACAAAAATATACCCGATGCAAATGAATAGACTTCACATGAAAGCTATTTGCCTGCTTATATAACAAAAATAAATGCATGCATATTAAATGAAGAGATATGTGTTGCAGGAGGGATTTACGAGGGAGAAGTGATAGATAATAGGCCTGCTTTAACTCTAAGTATACCTCCTTTTTTCGCCTCACTCTGTAGATCATTATCATGCATGCCCATATTGCTATAAGCATTAGCATGCGCATGTACTTTCATTTAGACACACGCACAGACACAGTGTTGTGTAAAACACCCCTTCTCGTAAACACACACAAACCCATAAGTGCAGCGTGTGTAGTCCAAGAACTCACAGCTCCCATAGTAATTTATCATCATTGATACTGGCTAGTATCCAGTGAGCGAGTCAGTTAGTCATGGAGTGTGCGGATGTGGGGGTGGGGGGTTTATAAAGCAACTTACTACAGCAGTGGCCAGATCAGCTCCCAGTGAGGCCCAGCTCAACACCAGTGTCAGCACTCCGAACACCATCATCCTGCGGAAAGGACACAACAAAAACAACAACAACAACAACACTTGTTAGAGGCACAGACAAAAGTTATTTGTTTGTCTATTTAGATGTTTATTAATGACATGCTAGTCATTATAGCCCCAGCTTTTGATTAAACATGAAAGTCATGTTGGCTTGTTAAGCAGTTGACAGGTTGGTACCATCCTGACTTTGCAAGCACCACCTAAAACATTTGCTTTGCTTTGCACATCAGTCTTGGAACTCCCAAATCAAAACCTTATGTTAGCCAGGGAGGTACATGCCAATCACCATTCAGGTGGGCAGTTCATTTTGTGCCGACAGCAATTAAGTGTGTTCAGAAAATCTTGTTCTGATTGGTTGAAGGTGGTCCAGTGGTCTGCTAATGATTCGACTGACAACTATTGGCAAGGCCTCTATGAGAAACGACTTTGAATCGAGAGTTTCTCGGTGGTCTAACCAGGCTATGACATGGACAACCCAAGAGTGTGACACACTGTGAAGTTTGCTATTCTTATCAGCATCCTCTAGCGGGACTGTACTGACGCAAACAGACATAACAGACGTAATAACCATTTCCACTCTTTGAAGAAGGCAGTATGACCTTCATTGGCCCTTCATCAAAACAAAAGTTCAGGTCTATTATAATGGGACTTCCACTATGGGAATTTGGCAGCCTTAGCACCACGGCTTCTTGAACAGCAGAGATATCAGGGCACTGGGTACAGAGGACGACATGCTGTTCCCACGTGAACAGGGAGATGTCATTTTTCCATCTGTTTATAATGAGCTCTGTCCCCTGTGTTATCCTCACTACTGATGACCTTATAATATCTGGAAATCAGATCAGAGAGTGAAATGATCTCCAGTAAATCCAATAAAATCATAAAGATTTGACCGGTGAGACCTTATAATATACTGTAAGTATATACTTCTCTATATGCGTCCCTGGTCTCATACCAGGCTGTTCATCTGTCAACACTGTCTGCCCCCTTCATCACAACAGGCTGATGAGCCTCTGACAATGTACATACACACCACCCACTATCTCTGACCGTCTAACACTCCACTTCCTCTTCTCTCTCCCTCTCTCAGTTTATCTGCTTTTCTCCCCCTCTCCAGTGCTTTTCCTTCACTCTCCACAGTATCTCCTCTCTAAAGCAGAACCCTGCCTTAGAGAGAACAGCCTGTCTGTCTCTGGCTTGTTTTAAAGCATTGACACTAAACAGAATTAAATGTGCAAAAGAGCTCGGAGCTTTCCAGAGCCATTATCATGATTAAAATTAAACAGAGGAGCAGCCACAGACCACTCTATGGTCTCACTCATGTCTAACATGGTGCATCCTTGGACCTCGACTCTAAATGAATCATGCCGAATGTGGCTCTGCATGACATCTGTAAAAAAGCTGCCATGGATTTCAATATGTCAGCATGTTGTTTGTGTTTGTATATCACAGCGTCCACCTGCATGGAAACCTAATGTAGCATAACCCGCCGGGGAAGAAGGCAAAGGTGTCCTGCTGTGCCAGTGACATTGTGTGCCCACTCAGCCATAATGTACTGCATTTACAAAGCGTGACAGCGGGGTGGCCTAGCAAGCTGGGAAGGGTTTCCTAATCAGCTGTCCATGCCAGCAGGTCATGTCCCAACCCAGCAATACCATATTTGGCTTTCTATCAGTTTATTGCTCCAGTGGGCAAAGGTGATTCACCGACTACTACTACAGTACATACACAGTATGTACTGTAGTAGAGTATTTGGCTTTTATTTGGCTTTTAATACGAGTGAAAACATCCCATTACTGTTTTACCTTCTAAGCTAAGATGACCCTTCAATCTACAAAATGGATTGCTTGTCCTCATCTTATATGACCCCTCCACTCCCTTTCAAACACAGATACAAGCACACACACACTCCCCCATAGTTTTGTTGGAATGGAAGCTGGCATTCTTTACCACGGTGGCCAATTTAGTGTGTGTGTGTGTGTGTGTGTGTGTGTGTGTGTGTAGGGAGACAGTAGAAGTGAAGTGGGTGGTGGTTTGGGGTCAGGATAAGGCCACGGCTAGCCTGGCTCACACACACCCTCTAGTTGACTGATGCCAAGAGACACAGCAGAAATGCTGGCCTGGGTCAATGGGAGGCCCGGGTGGATTTCATGCCCGGTGAAAGAGCATCTAGCAGGGGAGAAATCACATTCCCATCTCAGCTGTGGGCTGGTACAGTGTCACTGCAGTGCTGATACACTAAGGACTTGAGATGAAAGAGAAGGCACATTTCGTGCAATTATCTCTATCATCCCACAGTGTAACCAGATTTTCCATTAACCTATTATATAAACACCCACTATTGTGTGAAATTTCGTTTTCATTAATTCCTCGCCAACGGTTCTTTTGAAAGCCCCCCAATTTTCATTCCATGCATAAATAATTCATGGACCTAATAAAAGGCTCTGGACTGGTGTGTTTGTAATCTATGCTGGTTACGCAAACCGTTCAAGTGTAGGTCAAGTGTAAAGATGTGATGCGCAGCATACAAGGAGTTAGGCTGTGGATCACATTAAACCGCCAAGTCATGAGCCTACAGTCATATTGTGTGGAGTAAAGTCATTGAGATGGCAACACTCCAAGCTAGTTTGGAATGTCTGTATTGTCGCTGCGTAAAGGGCAAACAGGGTAATTATACGGGGAACGACGTAGCGGTTCGCTGACTCTCGGTTCAGTACGGAGATTTTCGTGTAAGGGATCAAGTCTCTGGCTCTCACTTCACTGTCCATCTCATCTGATCTCCAGAGGTCTGTGAAGACCCTCTGTAGGCCCAGTGCACTTTTAGGAGAGACAAGAGACAAATATATATTATATATTGTACTATATAATACAATATTATACTATAAATAATATATAAATACTTAATGCTCATAACAAACTTATAGTGAATAAAACAAAACAAATAACACATTGGACAAAAACCCTGTGTCCAAAGTGTTATTCTTCTTAAAAATACTAATCAGAATGCCACACACACGCACACACACGCGCACACACACACACACACACACACACACACACACACACACACACACACACACACACACACACACACACTCTGGTGCATTGTAGAATTGGACAGAAGCTTGAATGATTGCTGCAGCACTAATGGGTAGAATAAAAGAATGAAAACCTTTCTAATGCTCCAACCATTAATTATGACTCAGCAAAGGTTAGCCATCCCTTCTAGAATACAGCTAATCTCACAGAAGCAGCGTCTCTCTGCCCTTCTTCTGGTACATACTGTGCACACTATGTAGAACACATAAGGTACCCAAGAAAGAAAAAAGGAAAGAAAGCAAGAAAGAAGTGATCACTCCACTGTTCCTCAGTATGTATGTATGTATGTATGTATGTATGTATGTATGTATGTATGTATGTATGCATGTATGTATGTATGTATGTATGTATGTATGTATGTATGTATGTATGTATGTA
>JAOEHI010004271.1:0-10137 GCA_025447815.1 Percopsis transmontana | reverse complement strand
TTTAATCAATTTTTTTTTTTTTTAATTTTTTTTTTTTTTTTTTTTTTTTAATAATAAAGTTTTTTTATTTACGTAAATTTTTTTGGGCCACAAAAACCCCCCCCCCCCCCCCCCCCCCTTCTCTCTGCTCTCTGTGAGGTGACAGCACTGACACAGCTCTAACTGGAGGCAGCATGGCGTCCATAGCGGAGTACTACGCTGGCAAGAACATCCTGATCACAGGCGCCACGGGCTTCATGGGTAAAGTCCTGGTGGAGAAGCTGCTGCGGTCCTGTCCTGATGTCAAGGCGCTCTACATCCTGGTGCGACCCAAGGCCGGCCAGTCCATGCAGCAGAGAGTCAGCGACATGATGAAGTGCAAGGTGAGAACCACACTGCTGGCATATCGCCCCCTGCTGTTGTGGAAGGCACAGCACGTAAAAATGTGGCATAATTTCCTTATGTAGTCTATGCATGTTGGTATTTCTACTGCGATAGTACTGTAGACATATGTAGTTTATACATACATAATATCTTGGCAGAATTAGTGTTTTGACTCCGTCATCATGAAATCCCTCAATTTGAAACTACTTTCAGTTGAAGCTGCGCCACCATCACTCGGTATTGCCCCTGAATGGCCACGATTGCGCACAATCAAATGTCAGCTGGACATTTCTTTGTGTTTGCTAATATGGAAATGTGAAAGTGGCTATTTGCCTAGTTATAGCAGCAGTTATACACAAACTTTTGTCATCTGTCTGAGCAGCGGACTGTGACTCAACAAACCACGGTGTTCGGCTTAATCAGGATTGATACTGGGTCTGTTTTGGCATGCGCAAAAGCACGCAGTACAGTCATGAAGTCCTGCATCAAACACAACTAGATAATTTGTCTCACAGAATTAAATTTTACTTCTCTTGTAACGTTATTTTAAGATCTTGGTTCTAAATCCCCTCTGTACCTCAAGCTGTCTCTGTGAAAGCGGTGCCCAAGTTGGAAAACACATCTCATCAGGGTTAATGGTACCCTGTAATGCTTGAGAGAGAGGGATAGTGGGCGAGAGAGGCTGAGCCTATTCCTCAGTGACCTGGAAGTGCTACCAATGAGGGGTAAACTGTCTTCCCGATCTAGCCTGTAAACAGAAGTAATGTCATATACTAAAAAAGACTTAGCCAGCAGTGTATGCACACGCCCACACACAAGTCTAATCCGCCACATTAACCCTAACCCTAGGGGAAGAGGATGGGAATGTCTTGTGTGGGAATATTCTGTAGCTTCATGACAGCCTAATTGTGTAAACACAAGGCACCTGCTCTGTTGTGGTAGCGATGCTCTGCACCCATACGGTAGCTATCTGACGGTACGCTAACGGTATCTGGCTAAACATGTCCTGGGTGTGTTGATGGGGGAAGGCAGGCGGTCAAACAAGCTCTGAACAGTTGCCGTGCCATTCTTGTCTGTGCGAATCCACTTCTTCACGACTTGTCCTCCCTCTGTTCCCTGTAGCCCCAGTCTCTCTTACAATGGTGAGATGAAGAGGTGCTTTGTGGGTAGAGAAAGCCTCTATTGTTGGTCCTTCAAGGTGCGTGTTTGCACGTGTTAAGAGGTATAAAACTGGTGTCTAAGCTATACTTAAACTTAATTGTTTAATATTGTCCTTAATGCAGGTTTAACTGATACTGTAAGTAATATTAATCCATTACATACTGTATATCCCTAACTGTAAGAGACTCTGTATGGCTGGGTGTTGACTTAATTCAAATACACGCCTTTTAGTTCCTGCTGAACAATAGACCCGTTGCCTCGTCATGGCTGATGAACCTGGTGTGATGTCACTGATATTTTAAAGGAAAGGTGTGTCTCTACAATTGGAAACAGTGAATAGGGAGTGTCTGTCTTTCTTTCTCGTTCGTGTCTCAATCTCTCAATTTAAATGTAGAGTAAAAATAGCCCAAGAGTGATGTGAGGTTTAAGTCAGGGTAAGCAATGACCAGATAGAAGTATCCGTATTTAAATTGAGCGTGAGCTTGTAGAAGACCATAGAGCCTGGTGTAAAGATAATCTGATGGTCAAATGTTTAGGACACCTGTTGATGTGATCTCTGCAATAAGATACACATGGACATTAATTTGTTTGGGAATAACGGAATATGCATGTTGGTTGTTTGTCTCAGATTAAATCACCCGTGATGTCGAGATGCTCTACAGGTGCGCTGTTTCCAGAAACTTTGTAGTTGTCTAATTGAGAGTACACATATTCACAACCTCTAGCTAGCAATATAAATTGAATTGAGACCACGAAATGGGATACTGGTATAAGAATTTAGCAGCAAATGGAAAAAAGACTTGTAAACTTACTATATTTGAAGATGAAATCCATTTGCCTCTCCTGAACGAATGTTGATTACGGTAATCGATAATGAAATACAAACTGGACCGAAACCTCTTTCGCGAAACACCTCATACAGCTGCTGTTGGCTTTTGCCAGAGTAGACTACATTTCCCATAAAACCCTCATCGCAAAGGGCTACCGCTTATCTCCAGAGTTGAGTGTTTGGTGTGTTTTTATTGAAGATAATAGATTTTATAATGAAGCGGTCAACTTGCCGTTATGTAGCTGTCCATAACTGATTGTTTCAGTGTTTGACTGATACCTCCTTGTTAACGAGCCTATATGGACTTGGACAATCCTGAATTGAGTGAACTTGACCTCAGAGATTGAAATCGGGGGTTCTGGAACCAAAAAAACTCAGTTTTAGTTTAGGGCTTTCTGGAGCAGCCTCAGCATAAGATGTCTGAGACACGGTGACGTACAGCTCTGTCTGTAGTTTGTCGTCGTGTCTTTTATCGAGCATTGAGCCAGTGGCAGTACTTCGGCTGTATTGACTTCCTCATGTTTGTTTTCCAGAGAGAGCTGATCTTTACAACAGTATAAATATTCAGGCTGTATTGATTCCTGGCCCTGTTGGGCTGGGCTCTGTTACGCTGTGTGTGAGATCCCAGCCTGGAAAAGATGCCAGACGCAGGCTTCACCTCCCAGCGCTCCTGAAACCACAGATCCTGTAGGTCTTCACTTTCAATGATTCTGTTTCTCAAATGTTACTGCAGTATGCATACATACGCAGGATACTCTAGTGGTCTGTGTGTTTGACTCCCAGCCAGAAGGTCAAGCCCCAGAGTTGGCCTACCTGTAAGCATCCTTGAGCAAGATGTCCAACCCCTACCTTAACTGTATTCACTGCAAGTCGCTTTGGGTAAAAGACCTAAATGACCTAACTGTATATTGGTGTTCAGGGATGAGATTGGAAATTTTGCCAGCAACCCCTGGTCGCCTTAAATGTCTCTGGCGGCTTCTGACTTGCGCAGTGCATTACCTGGCGTAGTCCTGCCCAGTGGCCCCCAGCACCCTATACAGACCCCCCTCTACACTCTAATTATATTTTTGCCAGTACGCAGCAAATGCATGTTGTTTGATCAAACCAGCTATGAAGCATAAAAACGTACTGGATTTAGAATAATCGGATCATGTTAGGACGCATAGAAATGGCAATAGTAGCGGAGTATTCATTTTCAGCAGCCATGTTAAGAGTTTACCTTTTTTAGTAGGAATACTGTCTTTCTTCAAAAACCAGAATATTGTGCTTTCTACAGCACTTTAAAGCCCAAGATCATTGGACCCATTATGGAGCCTTGAGGATCTCCTTAATTTTATCTGAGTTCAGCAGGCCTTTATTTGATGCGGTGGTATTGACTTTAGCTTTGCTGGATGCTACTTTATAAACAGCTGGAGGAAAGACAAATGTATCTGGGTGAAACTTCAGCCTTCGGGGCTCAGGCATGGCGTCTTTTCCTCGTTAGTTCCCCTAGGTGTGTCTTACGCGGGTGTTTATGGATGTTTGGTGTGGATGACTGAGGCCCTCTTACATTCAGCCACCAAGTTTAAAGGTCCGGAGAGGTTCTGATGACAGGACAGACGAGATGCCTCTATCAGATTATCACGGTCATCAATATTGCAGCAGCCTGCGGTTTTCGTTACTAATTTAATGACGTTATGCGTCGTGCACAGCGTGGTGTGACAGATGGATTTAGATAGTCCTGTCCACATCACCTATATAAATCATATGTTTGATTGATCCAGAGGAGAATTTGTTAATTTAAAAAAAAAAAAAAAAAGTATGTGACTGATTTGTTATCAGTCGTCATAATTCCATACTTCAAAATAAATGACTTGTAGACAACTTAATGGCCCTGAATGTTTCAATTTTCAGGTATAGATATCTGATTAATATATGCATTCACTGGCTCGTGAGGCTATCAAGTTTCACAGGACAAACCTGTTTTTCTGCATTACTTGCAGTAGAGCACAGCAGTATTTAATAAACACGACGCATACTGTAATTGACTACTGTTCTAGGGCTAGATATTTAAAGTCTCTTCAGCTCAGCCTGCAGGTACTGTCTAACAGTCAGTAAAGGCGTTTCAACAGGCATCCCTGATACCAAGCTGTGGGTTTCTACAATCGCCACAATCGCCTTTAGCTTGCTGATCTGGTCAGTTGGGGGTGGGTGTGTAATGACGGCCTCATCCTGGCTCAAGAAAATCCAATAATTTTCCTTCAAGTCTTCCACGATGATCTGTTCCCACAGCCCTCCAGGGTCATCTGAGCTCTGAAGAAGCTGTCAGGATGTGGGGTGAACCGAGCAGACTCTCTTGTGTGGAGAGGTGGAAAATTCTGTCTCCTCCTGGAATTGGGGGGGGGGGGGGAGGAAAGATGGATAAGGGAGAGATGTGTCTGCTGTTGCTTGGCATCTCTACTGCTAATGCTGCTTGTCAAAACGTGCTGCTGGAGCGCCTTTTATTGCTGAATCCTTAAAACGTTCCACCCCCCCCCAGTGTTTGATTGGCAGTACTGCTGCCGACATGACTGTTTCCAGCTCATCTAGATGTGTCATGTCGGGAAGCGGAGCTCGGCACTGAGAGGGCGCTCGTTAATTGCCTCTTTCTGACACAGTTTGGCACTGTTCGCTCAGATGCTGTACATCTGTTGCTGATTGGCTATTTCTGGCTATTTCTGGCACGTAGGGGAACCAACAGTAATGCTGACGGTTAGACCTAATCAGATACTCCTGAGAAATTTGTGGTCTGGGGGGCGTGTGCAGTTTGGCCAGGTTCTTCAACATGGGATATACAGTATACATTTTTTTTTTTTTTTTTTTTTAAAGGAATTATTTGGTATAAAGCAAAAATTCACAAATTTTATACTAACATTAATTAATATAGCATTTTCTATTATGATTTTAAGTCCATTAAGTCTTATCAATTTTAATTTTGACTCTTTACTGTTTATACTGTCCTATTGAGACTCGATGACAAAGTCCATGAGAAATCAATTTCATACCGCCTCACCAGCTGTTTTAAGCCTGACTTTACTACTAGGCCCGACATGTCAGAACAACTCCCAAGTCGGTCGGTAATTCTCCTGGCGTCATCTTTTCCAAACTATAGCGCCTCTTCTCTTCTGGAGGGGCTGAAAAATGGAGAAGCCGATTTAAAGGAAACCTATGTGAATGGCGTTGTGCCTTGCTGAGACCAAAAGTTCCATTGGTGTCAGGTTTCTGAGAACATCCTCACCGAAACGGCAGACCGGAGATTCACGGCCCCCGGTGGTCCGTGCCTACGACGGGCTGTGTATTGTGGTGGGTGGGTGACCCTTGGTTCAGGGAAGCGGGGTAAACCATATTCCGCTGGACGTGTGTATGTGGGTTCACGGAGGTCATGTCCCGTCTCCGTCTGTCCCAGCAGCACAGTGTGCCCCTTTACCCAGCGCCTGCAGAGCTGTGTTCGGCTGGCACAAGGGTGCCGCTGTCCCACAATGCCGTTCTCCCCTTGTCTTCGTAAACAAAGAGCGCTCTGAGGTCCTCAGACTGCCCTCAGTGACCCCCCCCCCCTTCCCAACCAAACCATATCTGCCAGTTTAATGTTTATTTTAAGTAAGTAAGTCAAGTATTTGTACTGTTATCCGCAGTGCTGTGGATAGAAGCAGTGGTTTCTGTTTTAGAGAGGAAGAAATGTACACAAGCTGTTTGACTTCTGTGTGTACAGTAGGTGATATCACTGTTTTACACTGAGTCAGAAGCAGAGCCAGATCTTTTGAGGCATTTTATCAGGAGTTCTCCCCAACTGGACACCGTAAGTGGAGGGAGAGAGGCAGCCAGGGAAGAATCTTTCACTCTGAATGTCTGGTGATGGAGATGGCGCGCTCAGCGAGTGATCAGTTTGGTGCAGCAGCGAGGCGTTAACCACAGAACCTTTGACGACTTCCTCTTTTGGGAAGCTAAACCCAAACCCATTATGCCTGTGTGCCTGTGTGTTGCTGGACAGAAGGGTGTCGCGCTGGAAACGGCTTGTGCTTTTGTAGTTCTTTCTCTAAACTAAAATGCGATATCAGGATGATGGTGTCGCAATGAAACGTCTGTGCTCGACAGGAAGAGGCCAGCACATGCATGGCATGTGGGCAGCAAGCGTGCATTAGCACGTAGTTAACGCCGTGCAGTAAGCCAGGTTCAAAGCGCACACAAGGCAAACACTCGACGTTCCTGACTCTCCTGACTCTCTCTCAATCCCTATCGCCTCTCTTGAATGCCACGAGGTTGCTTTGTGTATCCAGGACTGGGTTTTCAGTACACACCGCACCCATCTGAGTCAGAAACGGCTACATTATGGCCAGTCTAGCAGTTAAATGTGTTATAACGTTATACGCTGTATACTAGCTGCATAGCATCTTCATGTTCTACTTACAGGGGCTTTATTAAAGGTGAGATGAATCCTCCAACATTTGACACTAGAGAAGCACAAGAATTGTTATAAATGCAACATTGGAACCCAAATGTTCGAGTTTTGACCTGGCTCAGTACGCCCTCCAGTGGCTGAAATTAGCTTTGGCAGGATAGTCTAGTGGTCTGGGTGTTGGACCCCTGGACGGATTTCTGTCTGTCTGCCTGCTGTGTCATCAAATGTTTATCAAACCTGTGTGCAGCTGTTTGACCGTGTGCGTGAGGACCACCCGGACTTCCACCACAAGGTGGTCCCTATCAGCAGCGAGCTGACCCAGCCCGGCCTGGCCATCGCCCCTGATGACGTGCACAAGCTCAACGGCTGCATCCACGTGGTGTTTCACTGTGCTGCCACCATCCGCTTCGACGAGCCTCTCAGGTGAGCTGAACCTGCAGTCTCTCGCCCCGTCTCTGGTGCTCTCTGTCCCCACCTCCCTCTATCTGTTTCTGTTACTGTGTGTTGGAGCACGTGTGCTATACACTGGATTACCTGCACTTTCCTTTTGGATTTGGAACAAAGGAAGTTGGTCCGTTCTATTTAGGTGACTTCATTCTGCTACCAACTGGTAAACAAGTCATCGTTTCTGTTTAATGACTAAAAAAAAACCCCGTTGTTCAAATCGATTTCAGCACGGCAAAAAAATGAATCGAATGTTGGCAAGGCAATAGAAACTCCACTTGTTGATGTACAGGCATAGGACGGTGCATACTTGTGTTGGCCAGAGCTTTGCCAGGGTGGGGTGGCTGGCGATGGGGCGAGCTCCGAGTCAGCTGTCCAGGTTTAATCAAGGTCAGACGGGAGCAGGCCCGGCGGCAGACACCTACCCCGGTTTGTGTCAAGTGTTGTGTGTCGGCTCCATCTGTGAGCACTGGAATGGAGGTTACGGCCTGTACTGATGCAGTGGATTGTATAGGAACTAGATTGTGTGTAGATTAGTCATGTCTGGGCAGGACATCCCTTTATCTGCGATTGACGGCTCAGGCGGAGTGAAGCCTGTCACCCTCTCTCTTCCCCCTTACTATTCTTCCTTTTCTTTCTCTTCTCCTGTCGTCATGACGATTACTGAAGCATCTGGTGTCCCGACGCCACACCCACACAGATCCCCTCTCACACACGCCCTGTGTCTCACCTAGACACGCGCTGCAGCTGAACGTGATGGCCACCCAGCAGCTGCTGGGCATGGCTCAGCAGATGGAGCAGCTTGAGGCCTTCATCCACGTCTCCACCGCCTACGCCAACTGCAACCGCCACCACATCGACGAGGTCATCTACCCCCCGCCCGTCCAGCCCCGGAAGCTCATCGAGTCTCTGGAGTAAGTGGTGGTGGGTGGGGGGGGGGGGGGTACTATGTTACCGTAGTAACATGGTAGCCTCGAGACTTCCTGTATGACTCTCTCCTCTGCAGCTTTAATATGTTCCTCACACGTTTTCAGTTTATTGTTGAGCTGTAAATGACTCGTAGGTAGATTATTTTAGTTAGTTGTATAATGTAGACTGTAAAATAGCGAGGGGAAATAAACCAATAAGGTGCAAAATGACACTGCTCTGTGGAACATTATTTAATAAAATATGAGCAAATAATTAATAAATGCAAGGAGAGCCATTGCGGTCAACGTGTCGCGCTGCTGCCGATTACGACGCCGTTGCCGGGCCACAGTGAGACGTCCCTTCCTGCCTGCAGGTGGATGGACGATGCCATGGTGCGGGACCTCACGCCGCGGCTGATCGGCGAGCGGCCCAACACCTACACCTACACCAAGGCCCTGGCGGAGGTGGTGGTGCAGCAGGAGCAGGGCAAGCTGAGCGTGGGCATCGTGAGGCCCTCCATCGTGGGCGCCACCTGGCAGGAGCCCTTCCCCGTGAGTACCACAGGCTTGCCCCTTCCGGATGTCGGCCTTTGTGTCCGCTTCACTAGGGGGAATGGGAATATGCCATTTGTTCATGTAATCCCATACGGATCAATACCTCTTCCCTGGGGCCTTAATATTAATTGCTGAGGGCTTAGTGTGTGTGTGTGGAAGCTGTCATGTTTGGTCCCTGTGTTAAAGGTACACTCCTGAGTTTGTCTGGAAACCAGCGCTGGGTGCCCCGCCCACACTGTGCTGAGCATCTCATTCCTCTACTCCTCCCCCTACAGCTCTCATAGGGTCACACTTTCTCTGCCCTTCCTCCGACAGCCTTCCACACTTGTTATGGACCATTGTTTTGAATTCAAACGCTTTCCCGAGGTTTCTAACATTTTGTCCTGGTAAGGCTTTTTTGCTAAATCTAGGTTTATGTAGCCTAGCGGTGTGTTGTCACAGGTTCTGAATAAGCGCTAACCTTAAGTAACTGACATTACAAAACTCAAATCGCAGAACATTTTATTGATCTTGTGATCAGTTAGGATGGTAAATATAAGGCTGTGCTGGAGCTGTATAATGGCCAGAGTCCCACACCGGCTTGCTGTAGTCTATAAACTGTGGCGTCATCCATTTTTAATGGGCTTTAATTGAAGTTGACACCCCCCCCCCCCTCTCTAAAGGATGTAATGCAGGCCTGAATCGCTGCTGTAACACAGACACACACACCACTATCTCAGAATCTCAGAAGACTTTCCCAACAAAGGTTCTGTCTGTTCTCTCACCTCAGGGTTGGATCGACAACTTCAACGGTCCCAGCGGAGTGTTTATAGCGGTAAGTGGAACATCTGACTCTGACCACAGATCATTAGGGTTCCTCTTAGAGAGAAGCCCCCCTATGGGGCTGTGGGTCGAGGATTTGGTCAGTGGATGGGTTTGGTCTTTAGCTTAGGAGGGGGGCACTCTAAGTCATTTAAAGGTACACTCAGTAAGATTGATACTGAGAATGCAGGAGGTTTGTCACACTAGCATGGATACAATCAAACGCAACTTTTTATTAATCCAATTTTTCATATTAATCCAAGTGGATTAATATGAAAATGCCATTTTGCTTCCTCCTACGTGGACAGGGGAAAAGTCGCTTTTCATAAACGCAGACAATGTTGTTGCTTACGAAGATGTGCCGAAACGCACGGAGGAACTGCATAAGATGAGGTGTTTAAACATGTGCATTTTAAGAGATGTAGGACTCTCCACCCATCCCCTGGGTCGGCCACTTCCACCCGGACGCCTATCTTCTTTAAAATGCAGTGAGAACGGTAGCGTAGGCCCAAAAGCCGTTTTTTCTTTTTCTTTTTTCTCCCCCCCCCCCCTTGTCGATCGTAGCTGTGCTAGTGTGGGAGGTGCGACATTTACATTTACATTTACAGCATTTAGCAGACGCTTTTATCCAAAGCGACTTACAATTAGTACATTTGTCAACA
>JAOEHI010004270.1:0-10138 GCA_025447815.1 Percopsis transmontana | reverse complement strand
ATTGCTCATGGGCATTAGTAAATAAAGATATGAAAAGTACTCAGGCCACAACTGCTTCGGTTACCCCCCCCCCCCCAATTAGTATTGGTTCCTTGGGCCAGGACAACGAGTGGCCAGGGTCACACCGCATGCCGGGAATACCTCCGCAGACGGAACAATACTACAGTTCCACGTAGGCCCTCTCTCCCATCACAGACAGTTGCCCCAGAAATGGCCGCATCTGTCATGCTTGTCTGAGGGTACAGCCGCTGAATAAGTAGAGGTTTCATTTCCAGGTTTCAAACTTTAGAGGCCTACTAATAAGCTGGTGCTGCGCCCCAGGGCTGGCTCAGAGGTCAGAGAAAATGCAATGCAATGCAATACTTGATGGGGGATGGGGGGCTGGTTTAGTTTAGTTGTCCCAGCATTATAGCAAGCCTCATAGTAAGGCTGAGATGTGGTCTGCTCCAACTAAAAGTGGCCTGTTTACCTACTCGGCCCCATGGGACAAGGGGGGGGGGGGGGGCAGTAATGAGTTACATAAAAGAGATTGAATGGAGGGATCAAGGCGGGGCCAGTAAGATAGAGAGCTAAGGCAAGCCAAGACGAGTGAAACATACGAGTCCTGTGCAGGGCCGAGAACCCAATTCACACATAGTATTCTGCAAACTCCGTTTGCTGTCCATCTGGATAATCATCTCATCTGATCATTATACATGCATTTTATACCTACAGATGGTCCAGCAATGATTTGATGAGATTTTATTTTTCCCTCTATACAGTCACCAAGGTCTACCTTTATCTGCCATTGAAGATTTAGGCGACTTCTAACAGAAAGCAACAGGGCTGGGGAGCTTTAGCTTGTGGTGCAATATGTTGGACTATATGAATTAATAAAAAGCTGCTCCAGGGAGTTCTCCATATTCAGCATGGGATCTGGTATGGAAATAAGGTCATGTCAGGCCAGAGTGATGATGTTCACCCTGCAGGCGGCTATCTAAACAATGTATGGATTGCGTTGACACATGGCTGATGCTGGCAATGGTCTGATCACGTTGGTATGGTAATAGGCTACTGATACGAATAATAGAATACATTTTTCCATCATCCATACATATTACATTATAATACCAGGTGTAAATGACAACTTAGGTAACGATGTGGCATAGTAACACAGGTGGTATACTAAATGTCCGTTATCCAGCCATGTGATTCCCATTTAATTCAAAATGGTTTCTCCTCTAATGGAAATACCAATAATTTGATGCTACTATATCAGCTCTCAACAAATATGCAGGAAAAAGAACGTGGCCTTATTTAAGCACAAACATTTCCATTATCTCCCATTGCCCATCAGGGCATCGACAGATTTTTAAACACTGTAAAAGGTATCATAGCCTAGGTAGCTTGGCGCAAAGATGCCATAACATCCTCCGATGTCCTTTTATTTGTAGTGTGCAAAAACATGCTCATATACTGTCTTGGCACAAGCAAAATGCTACACAAAATCACAAATGGAAAACGTGCAAATCAAAACACAATAGAGAAATCTTAGTAGTAGAATAAAAAGGCAAAATGAAAACACGCTCGCCTTTTGCAGCCACATGCTCGGGTGGTGAAACAAAGAACACAAGTACACTGGTGGTGCATGGAAAACCAATGCTAACTCACAGCAGCTGTCTGTCAGTACTGTAGTATCACGGATGCGGGAAGTATTAATATAGATAATAGTGTGTGTTTACTTAGTATTATGACTTGTTTGAAGGAAATTCTCCCGTGTTGCTAAAATAACACAATAGCAACCGCAATTTAGTAGACAGACACTAAATAGCAGTTGTGGAAGTCACGTCTGAACATGAAAATGTAGATGTCCTGTCCAAATAGTTTTCCCTTAGTATGTTTGTTTGGTTTCTTTTTTGTTGTGCCCCCCAATGTAATATGCTCGGCTGCTCGTCTATCTTTACACTGGGTTGTCTCCGCATTCGATTCTACAATTCTTACGTTAGTATGTTAGCAATTACATACAAAATGCAATAAAACAAACATGTATTAAGAAAATGGTTCTGACGAGTTTTTTAGTTTGTAGTATTAAAATCGACTGAAGATAGAGGCTAGCTCGCAGGCTAACAAGAAACAGCAACTTGCAACTATTGCATTACGTTTTATTCGCAGCTTATTCGACAGAATTGTTAAACATCGTATTAATGTGTCACGCCACGTGTCAAAAGAACTGTCAAATACAGTTCACAAAAAATGTTAGTGTAGAGAAGGCGAGATAAGTCTTTACAGATTTAAAAACAGCGGTGAACTATTACGGTCACCAGAGGAATATTCAACATAACTTTAAGCTGTCTTTCAACAATCCGCCGAAGCGCAGATAAACGCCAGGTAAATAAATAGCTAGCTAACGTTACGTCCCAACTGTAAGAAAACACCAGAAATGCTGCCAACTTTATTATTTGTCAAATTAAGCAATACTGACGTTACTCGCATACTGCGAGGCTCTTTTGGTGAAGCAAAGTGAAAATGAGGTGGCCGAAGCTAATCGAGAGATCTTCCCGTAGCTCTTAAGCGACATGTCTGTGACTTTTACGCTCCTTTTGTTTCCTTTTAGACCTCCTTTGGAAGAAAGGCATTACTCCCGAGTCTCCGACAGCCAATACGGTCGGGCACCGGACCTGCGCCATCTTTGAGTGCCTAGCTCCGTGAGAAAGAGGCGTCTTGAACAAAGCCTTTCTAACGGGAACGACCCGCGATTTGCATTTGGTGACACGAGTACGCCGAACGTTTCACATAAAAAGGTCTTACCATTGTTCTCCTGTATCCTCGTCCCGAGAAACAGGGCAACCAATATGACACAACATGGTAATGCATCCATCGTGGCTCCGGGGGTACTCCAGACTGCTAGACTTTGCTCGGCTGCTCGTCTATCTTTCCCGTCTTTCCCCAACTTGTGTGTCGCCGTTCTGTGGGCAAGCAGAGAGACAGCGGCGATTGGTCGAGAACACGAGAACGCTGCCACACCCCGCCCAGAGCACAGCAACGCTTCCGGCGCTATAAACAAATGCTGTTGCAATAGACTCATAATAACAACTATTATAATGTTACTAGATTTACAGAATCTATAAAAACCTAGTTTTGACAGATTAAATAAAAGTAAAATACTAGAAATGGATTTAAAACAAGGACATATAAGAAAATAATCAGGGTGGAAAAAGAACAACAATAAAAATATAATATATTGACAATAATGGACATCAATAATCAATAATGAAATGAATACAAAATAATGAAGACAAATATAATAATTAAGAAAAAGATAAGACAACATCACAAAAAAGTCAATAAAAATGGGTCTTAGGAATAGTGATGAAAATACAATGATGGCAATGTTACAATATTTCTACTACAACTACTGTTACCGAGGGCTGCAGGCATTCGCCAGGCATAATAGTAGTAATAATACGAATATGAAAAATAATAATAAACACTGGATAGAAAAATATATACAAAATGACAATTGTACGATAGAAGTAATAATCTATATTCAAAGAAAGATCCAAAATGTAAAATTAAGACTGCTTTAAACAGGAGTAACATGGTTTCAGCAGTAACATATCACATGTCTGTGTAAAATTACATACTGTATTTCAAATGGTAGTTGAATCATTTATGTATTATTTGTGAAAGACAGTTTAACTTAGGCTATGCTACGTCTACTCTGGGAATCTTTTCTTCTGCACCAATAGAAAAAAATAAATACAAAGCCATCCAATCAAGTCCAAACAAATTTTGTAGAAAGCCAGAAAAGTATTTTTGTTGGATCAATGCGTGCAATCAAGACCAACAAATTTTTGTAGAAAGCCAGAAAAGTTTTTTGTTGGATCAATGCGTGAACATTTAATACTAACACAAGCAGAAAGATAACACTGACGCACTTCCTACAAAAGATATCAGCAATGGAATGCTGATACTGGGATGTTTTGAAGGCCCAATACAACCCATGCCTAGATTGGATTGTAGGCCTACCCTTGCCTCAAGGTGGGTTGTGAATTAATTTGAAGCCTTGCTTACCAGAGTTGAAGTGCGCTATTTTCAGCCAGTCACTTAAAGCTGCTGTAGGTAGGATTTGAGAGTAGTATTGTGTTGCTCGGGAACGTTTCGTTCTTTGCTAACTAATCTTTTATATGACTCGGAGTAATGAGTTGTCTCAGTGACTGATTCGTTCATTTTCACGCATGCGTAAATGGTCTTGGACTCTTATGTTCACTCGTCGTCGCATGCAGCTGCATATAGGCTCAGTAGGCTAAGGCTACAGGAAACAGAAATGATTAGTTCACGACTCATAACTATGGGTCTTCAGGTTTGTGTCTTTAGTTAATTTGTCACATGACAAATGTATTGCTCAGCCACAGGGCTGTACACTATGCAAAGGAAATAGAAATTATTAGTTCACAACTCATAACTATGGGTCTTTGGGTTTGTGTCTTTCAACAGCGCCGCACTAACTAGTTTTAAAATGAACGAAATGACTTGAAAATAGATTTGTTTATTTTACTGACCGATATTCAAAGATCTGAGTCAATACTGGGAGTGGGACCAGCTTGCCGGCAGGAGCCGTGCGCGAAGCCTTCGTTTGAGCACACACTGGGCAGCTATTCATGTAGGCCTTGAAACCTCGATTCAGGCGGGGCCACCTGTTCTTTCGTTTGAGCAGGGGTCCAGTCCTGCTTCGGCCCGGGTGTCCTAAGGCAGGTGACGCATGCGCCTAGGCGATACGTCACCGAGAAGCAGAACCTGGAGAAGAAGAGGGACCACCGTCGCTGCCGTGGGTTGAGGCGCTTAGCTGCCCGGATATACTCCAGGTTCCTGTGGTCCGTCAGGACCGTGAACAGTTAATGAGCGCCCTCCAACCAGTGCTTCCACTCCTCCAATGCCAACTTCACCGCCAGCAGCTCTCTGTCCCCCACGTCGTAGTTCCTCTCCGCTGGCGACAGCTTCTTAGAGAAGCACGCGCAGGGGAACAGCTTCAGGGGGCTCCACACCCACCGCCGACCCGTCTACCTCCACGACAAAGGGGAGATGGGGGTCCGGGTGGTGGAGCGATGCGGTGGTGAACCGTGTCTTCAAATCCCCGAAAGCCCGGTCCGTCTCCAGGGTCCAGCGAAGCTGAGCGGGACCACCCTTCAGCAACGACGTGAGGGGAGCAGCAACGGTGCTGTAGTTCCGGATGAAGCAGCGATAAAAACCGCTGGAGCTGCTTGATGGTGGTAGGTGTAGGCCAGGACCTGACTGCCTCCACCTTCTGATCGACCATCCTCGTCCCGTGCTAGTCGAATTCGTAGCCCAGGAAGGAGACGGCCCTCTGGTGGAAGACGCACTTCTCTGCCTTAGCGTACAGACTGGTCTAGCAGGCGTTGTTGGAACTTCCGCACTTGCTGGATGTGCTCTCTGAGGGTGGTGGAGTGCACAAGAATGTCGTCAATGTAGACCGTGACCTGCCAACCGACCATGTCACAAAGTACCTCCTCCATGAAGGCCTGGAGGAGGTACTTTGTGGAACACAGAAGGAAGGTTGGAGAGTCCAAACAGCATGACGAGGTACTGGCCGGAGGTGGTACTGAGTCCCAGATGCGGATGAGGTTGTATGCGTTCCGGAGGTCTAGCTTGGTGAAGAACCGAGCCTGACGAAGCTGCTCTATGGCTGACGGCACCAGGGGCATGGGGTACTGGAACATGACGGTGACCGCATAGTCAATACACGGACGCAGGTCACTGTCTTTCTTCTCTACGAAGAAGAAACCTGCGGACGAGGTGGACTGGCGGATGAATCCACGCTGCAGGCAGTCCACAGGTACCGGACCCGCATCTGCAATCATCATGGTGCACTCATTCTTTGGGCCGGTAATTCTGTAACGAGTGGCGAGGACAGAGTGCAGGTGCAGAGGCTGAAGGAGACACGAGGAGACGGAGATAGTGTTTCCCACGCTCGTGGCGTTGTTTTAATAACACAAGAAGTTCTTACAAACTAACAATTCGTATAAAGACTTCCCAAACGTAAACAGCGTATATTCTCACATACGATTGAGAAATTACGATACTCCCCTCACCTACCCTACCGCTTATATAGCCATCAGGAGGCTAGATGAGGGGAGTCAGGTGTGTGTGGAGATCCGGTGAGTTGGAGAAATGGACGGTCGACCGCCGGTGGCTTAATACACAGCTATTTCAATTACACTGGGTTTTATGTTGAGATAATGTATTTTAACCTTACTGTACTTTGCCCTCTTAACTCTTATTTGGCAGCTTATTAGCGTTATGGGGCTTTCAGGCATACATACATTATCTCTGTCTTAAATGGTACTTCAATTGTGCCTGTAAACTATAATAAATTAAAGGACAACCACCTTTACTCTTATCTGATAATTAGCTAGGGGTTAGAGTTCGCAGCATCTCAGAAGTACTCGAGATGCTGGCATCAGATGCAGTTTAATTAATTAAGTAATGTTCCACTGTTTTAGATTAGTGGTTTCCAAAGAAGGGTCATCACAATTACAATTACGCTTTTATCCAAAGGGACTTACAATTACATGGTGCAGATAGGGGTTAGGCATCTTGCTCAAGGATGCTTACAGGTCGGCCACCTCTGGGAGTCAAACCCACGACCTTCTGGCCGGGAGTCCAACACCTAGACCACTAAACTATCCTGGGTCATGAGGTGCAAGTTGGGGAGCCGTTAAAGTTTTTAAGATTTTGAAATAAGCTTTATTCTATTCACATTTGATGTGATGTTGCCTAGCCAGAAGGTTAAAGTGACGTGTGAGGCATGTTTGCATTCTAGTGGTACCAATTTCATTACAGAGGGATCCACAAGTGAATGAGGATTTAACTCAAGATGCAATATTAGCAAGTGTTCATCAATAATAACTGGACTGGACTGGTTATTTCTAGGGCTGTGCAAAAAAATCGATACAGCTAATTAGATATAGATATACAAGATGATCATCAACCATCAATAAATTTTTCATGTTTTAAACAGATTTAAAACAATGTGTAATGTAAATATTGTTCTAAATTGGAATAGAAATTGTGAATTAAATAGTTTTCACTCAATTTGTCAGCTGAGTTATCAATATGTGATGTACATATTAGACTACCCAGATGGTACACAGCAAGTTGTATTTTCAGCTCTATTTTAAAATGTTCATGTAGATTATTGCAATGTATCACAATAATTAGCATATCGCAATGTATCGTGATTCGTATCGTATAGTGACCTATGTATCGTGATATGTATTGTATCGTGAGGTCAATGCCCAGCCCTAGTTATTTCAGGTCAGACATAATGTCGTTGCACCAAAACCTTGGTACCATGCACTGGCTGCACAGCTTGGTCCTTCCAGAGATGCAAAGCTAGCTCCCTCCCCTGGTCAATACCACATTTGCTACAGGTAAATATACTGTCCATTTATATGTTGTTGGATATTCTCCATAGGTCTATTACACGGTAACAAAAATCTGTGAATTTTTAACTGAAAAACATTTAGCAGATGCTTTCATCCAAAGCACCTTCACCAGTGTTAGTGTGTGCAACTAAATTAGTTATGGAATACCACCTGTTTACTATGGGCTTCTTAAATGTTATTTTGAGCTGTCTGTCTGACGTGTTCACACTTGTAGCATATTCATACATTTTTATAATATCAAAAGTATATGATGATTACAACTATGAACAACTTCTTTTTAGGGGATCATGGCTCAAAAAGTTTGAAAGCTTGCCTCTTTCGCCTCAGCCATCGTAATTTTTGCTGTGGTCTTCTTGAGTGTCGTCACGTCACCTAAGTGACGGGCTGGCAGTGGCAGGGCCCGACCCCTGAATGAGTGTTAATCAGACCACCGGCACCATCTGTCCAATCAGGGCCTTCTGCCTGCTCAGACACCATCTGTTGACACCCCCCTCCATCCCTAAAGGGAAGGAGAGACAGGACAGATGATTGGAGAGGAGGAAGAAAGGCTGAAAGATGAGGCTGAAGATGACAAGGCTAAATGAGTTGAGATAGGGTAAAACTGCTAAAAAAAAAGTTGAGCTTGTTTTAAGACATTTATAGAAGAAAGGACTATGAGCACTTCACCGGTGTTCTACTTTATGTGTGTCAATCTAATTGCCCTATTAAAAGTGTTATTTTCTCTACATGGTCTCACTGATCGTCAAATGGTAACGATTGTGCAGAGTAGCCTACATAAGCATCAAATTGTCACGAAAATGAAATTTTACCTTTTTTTGATTGATATCTATAATTATGTAATATTGGCGAATACAAGCTAGAGTAGGCACTCTAAGTGATAAAGTATTTTCGTCAAAATTGTGACAAATATATTATACACTAGCTTTTTTGGGTTCATTTTGACAAAAATGTGAATCAATTTATTTATTATTTAGACTAATAGGCCTACTGGAATGTGATCAGACGCAACATTTTTGTCAAAATGGCAACAAATATGTGAATTTGATATCTTGTAACGTTTTGTGTGACATTCGCCAAAATAGTGAAGACAATTATTCGTCAATATCAAATGCAGAAATGTCGTCATAATAGTGGTGTGTGTGTGTGTGTGTGTGTGGGTGGGTGGAATGCCTTGTCATAGGCTAGACATGACATGCACAGTAGACCTACCCTACATTTACGCATATCACCCAAGGCCAATGTCATTGGACACTGGTGCTAATCTCTAGATGCAGATTAGACCTGCATCCAGTGAGTTTTGTTCAAACAAAATCAAATTATTTAAGAAAACACAATGTAGATAGCAATTTTAGCGTAGCTGAAAGCAAATATACAGTAATTGTGTATCGCTAATTGAATAACATTAGTATCTGAATGGTAATCTTCCCATAAAATAATCCCCCAAACAGCTGTCAATATCAAACAAAAATAATATATTTAATTTTAATTGTGCCTGATCACTGCACATTAATTACAATGACACAATCATCAAAGGTGAACCAGTCAAAAGTATTTTCTAACAATTGCATCGCTTATTGCACGTACAGTCAGTCCCTCATTCTGAGAGAACGCCGGGGATATTGTTTATTGGTCTGTTTTCTGCGGTTCTGACGCCGGCAACTCCTGAAACGCAGCGGGCGCCCGCTTGTGACGCCCACCCGTGACGCCCGGGTGTCAGCGTTGTCAGTTCAACAGCACAATCTGTTGCTTTCTCCACCCGTTTCAAAGGTGAAATTATTATCATCATTACCATGAAATATTGTGTTTAGATTGTACTTTACATATTTAAACATATTTATACAGAAACACTGCAAGTTGGAGATGATTTCAATCTGTTTTATAATGTTTAGAGACTTTTCATTTTGTATTCCCAAAATTATACTTATTTTACAATATTGTACATGATTGTAATAATTTAGGAAAGATCTGTAAAATAAGTGTTTCTCTGCAAAACTTTTAGTGCCGTCACTTTATTGAAGGTGTTTGATTGTAATACTTCAGGAAATACCTGTAAAATAAAAGTGTTTCTCTTTAAAACCTTTAATGATGTTTTTGCACTTTATTTGAATTAGGATATTTTACTTTAATGTTTTTTGTTTGGCAGCCGCTGCCAGTCATTTGACCTTTTTTTTTATTTATTTTTTTTACGATTTTTATTTTTACAGTGTGCGAAATGGAATGAAAGTTGTGAAAATCTGTTTCAAAGGTGAAGAAAAGACAGATACAGAGACAGATTTGGAAGATTGCTTTTATACTTCCTGCTTGTCGGGAAGTGTCAGGTAGTTTGCCAATGTGTACAGTCTGTGTGGTAATGTGACATTCAACTATGAAACAAGATGCAGATACTTTGAGGAAACGGCTATAGTGTAGAACACCAAAAGACATTTACTGACAGTGATGTGATTGACAGGAATTCTTGAAATGTTATTTGAATACCCATAGCCTATTATCCCATTGTGGCACACACACGCTGTCAACACAGGTAGTTGGGTTTATCCGTGCGTCGCACGGCTTTATTTCTGCTGGTTACAGCTTAACCCACACACACACACACACACACACACACACACACACACAGGACTTGAACACTGCCCGGCGTTCAGTCACACTGAACAATCACCCAGTCCTCAATGCGAGAGCTTCCGCGTGGAGCT
>JAOEHI010004269.1:0-10140 GCA_025447815.1 Percopsis transmontana | reverse complement strand
A
Organism: Percopsis transmontana; assembly: GCA_025447815.1. NCBI lineage: Eukaryota > Metazoa > Chordata > Actinopteri > Percopsiformes > Percopsidae > Percopsis > Percopsis transmontana. The sequence goes on along the minus strand of JAOEHI010004269.1, from coordinate 10,139 downwards.
ATTCTGAAGAGGTGGGTTTTAAGTCTCCTGCGGAAGATTGATAATGATTCTGCTGTTCTGACCGCTGCAGGAAGCTTATTCCACCATTGCGGCGCCAGGACAGAGAAGAGTCTGGACTGAGCTGCCCAATTATTACGCACCGATCGTAGTGACAAAGGTGCTAGTCTGCCAGTCGAGGTGTTTTATTCTATTCTACTATTCTCCAACCAAGGTCAGCTGACTTAAGCCAAAGCACGGCTAAGCCAGCCAACAGCTGTTTGGATATAGATTAACCATATTTGAATATGTCTCAATTTTGACAATATTTATTTATTAATTACTGAATTAATTTGAGTCTGAATGACTAAACCTTTCGGGGCACCGCCTTGATAAAACAGAGAACTATGTTATGACTAGGCTCAATTGTGGTTGATCATAATCAAAACATAATTATAATATAGTTGATCAAATAGAATTTGATCAATTCAATTCAGTCAGTCAAATAATCTGAATTGTCATGAGACTTGACCAGAGAAGGGACCGTATATTGAATCTAGACACAAGAGAAGATAATTATCTCTCAAAAATTAAGTTATTAACACACAACTATATTTTAAATGACCGAACACATATAACTAAATGACATAGATTAGATCTGGTGACCTGGTAGGTCAACTGGATGTAACTAATTGTAATTAGTAATAATAATTGTAATCAAACCAGAAATACAGTTATAAGGATGACCAAAATTCTCATCCTTCATCTGTCGCGCCTCCTGAGTTTCTCTGAGAGATTTGGTCTTGGTTTTGGTAGAAAGCGGCCTTGCAAAGCCCTGGCCACTACAATGAAATGAGGAAAAAGAGATGTTTTCCAATTAATCGCACAGAGCTGTATTTTAAATCTGCATTGTGAAGCAGAAAGCAATAAAGTTATATTATCTTCTATTCCATTGTATTCTATTCTACCCACATATCACCCTTCTTTGGGGTAAATACCGGCAAGGGGACATTGATGGTGGGTCTATTATAATAATAATGACAGAATTAACACCAGCCCTCACAGCCCTTGACAATGTACAGTAAACAAGTCGTATACAAGAAATTGTAAAAGAAATTGAATCAACGTCGCAGTCAACCACGCTGACAATCTGCTGCAATTTAACTGGATGAATGATTATGGAAGGATGTACATTCAAGGTTTTTGAAATTATTTGGAGTGACGTTTCCATTGACAGCTACCAACTGTGCTTTCGCTTCTCACTTAGCTTCACTTAACAATGTGCTAACAGTTGTGCAATAAAAGTTTATTGTGGTAATAATTCAAATGTAATTTTTAAATAACACTAGCCTAATTTCTGTCCTAAACTAACACCTAACAAACACCCTCCACGTTGGTTAGCATAATCCCAGCCAAACAGTGAGAAGGAGTCAAGTCTCTATCAGCAGTTGGTCACGTTTTAATCTCATCAGGGAAGACCACTAGTGAATGTGCACCTTGTCCTTGCCTAGTTAGAACAGCAGGCCAAATCAGAGGATTACAGCCCGCTTTTGACTTGAGCGTTGAGGCAGATTAGTGACCACATTGCTCTTCATGTTGTGTTCCTGGGCTCACTGTCAGCATTGGTGCTGAATATATACACAGACCAGTAACTACTATTAAACTACTTCATATTATTATGTAATATAGCTAATAAGTAGTCGCCTACTATTCCAGGATTCCATACGTCTAAGTTGTTAAACACTACAGTTTTCCCCATGGCATTATAGGACAGCTAACACAGATCTTACAATTTATGCTAAATAACCTCTTTACCTCTCTGGTATTTTATTGGATGTACCAGCATTGGTAGTGTTAGTTCCGGAATGTGCATAGCCTAAATAATGTCCAAAGCTATTAATTCAAGCGAAAGATCAACACACAACTTAAAAACTACTGTGTGCTGTAGGTCCTCTTTAATGCCAATTGGAGGCTAAATACAAATTCTGCTCACAGATAATGCCTTAAAGGCACCGACTACAATATTCAAATGCATATCCAACAAGGAATAGAGGTTTTCTAAATGTGTCCTATAAAAAACCGCTATCACCTCTATCAGATATCTAAAACGTTAGAGATTTATCTAAGTGATTGGCAGCACCAAAATTGAGCTGCTACTCTGTCTTTATCTTCAATACCAGAGCTCAATTGTTAATTATTGATATTAATTTCAACTCTCTGTCTAAAAGACTGTGTGTGTTTGTGACTGACAGTGGTCGACCCTGAAATGTATGATATGAAAATTTTCTGACAGGCATGAATGGGTTCTGCCTGGGCAGCCTTGCTCATGCACAAATATGTCAATAATGAGAAATCCAGCTGGTCATCATAACCATGTCAACCGAATACAGAGAAGTCTAAAAGACAGGCCACGCTCGCTTGCTGAGCTGAAGTGTGTGTTTTTTTTTTTGTCTTTAGTATATCCCATTTACTCACATTTTAACAAGGCAAATCAAAGAAAGACTGATTGGCAGTTGTATTACATTCCACCCCCAATCTCATAACATTTTCCATGTGTAAATAGATGGATCAAACTAATCTTATTATACAAGGCTAATCCAAACAAGGCTAATAAATGAAAATTCCATGTCTATCACTCATGCAGGGCCATTTCAGTGTGGGAAATAAACTAATTTACCACCAATCAGAAATACATTTTAACGTTTATTTTTGATATAATGTAAACCTATGTCTATACATGTTTATATCACTGACACACGTCTAGTACAAGTAGGTTTTATTAGGATTTTGCCGTCTATTATCAGTATCCTGATATTTTCTAATGTTCATCTTTGTGCAGGTAATGTCGGGTGTGGGAGGTGTGAGTGGGACCATTTGTTTATGTGGTATGTTTCTGCTTTGTTTTAATGTACCCTAATGTGTATTTTGTATTTGAAGGAACCCCTCAAAAATGAGATGTTGCGTCTCAAAGGCTTTATCCTTGAATAAAGAATTTCAAAAATACTGTATAAGCCTATTCCATTTGTATACTGAAGTAGTAAAAATAAAACCATCAAAAGGCATTTTGTCTATGTGCATAATATGTAGTCATGATTTCCCTCAAGGTTTTGCACTTGATTGAGAATGCAAGTAAATGCAAAAGAGAAACATCTCTCTCATATTGTCTAAACTCTCAAGGTTTTATATACAGTATTTTCAATGCACTTTGTATTTTGGAACAGGCCCATGCTTCACTGTTGGGGCAATGCAGAGATTTTGGTTGGTTGTAAACATAGAACTTCAACAAAACTAATACATTACTGTTTAATCTGTTCATCATAGATTATTTAGTCAAAGTAAACGTGAAGCATCCAGTCAGCCCGTGGAAAAGTTGAGAAAGTAGCAATGGTTGTTTGTTTGTGTAGAAAGTATTTTTTTCATCTATTGTATTTCATCTACTGTAGGCTACTACAACTGCAGCTTGTTAGCAGTTACCCTGGTGGGCTTTTTCACCTCCCTGAGCATTATACATGATGCTCATATGGCGATCTTTTTTGTGGCCAACAACGATCAATGGTCTATTCCAAATAACACTGTGGAATTAATAACAATCTAAACTAGACTATTGTATGAATTGTCAGCACTTCTTACCATTTAGATTTTAAATATAAAATAAATCCGTCTGAGCCAGAGCAGCAAATTAACCTTTGTAATTACGATCACACGCTGCAATTGAGTCTTGCATTTACAGTAATATATAGTAGGCGTGTGTGTTATACAGTATGATTCCATTTTTTTTTTTAAGTTATGCCGCGCAATTAAGTCTTTTTGAAAGGTTTTTGATGTTATGCTAACATCTTATCTGTACGAGCACCGGCTGCTAATTAGCGTCGATAATGAATTATCTTACCTTGAATAATCCATAGCAATGTGAGTATGGCGCGTAATTTGCTCTTCATCTCCATGGCGCAACATCCACCGGCTTCAAGCGGAGAGGCGTACACAGCTGGGCGTCAAACTTGACCACACCTGACCGTTACCATTACTCCGTAGGCTACCCGTTTGGAGAAAAAAACAACACAACCAACGCAACAGTTAAGATAGATTTCTCAGTCAAGAAACCAGAAGGGCACTGGTTTGAAGTCCTTCCTTTGCTTTTACCATCCTGCCAACAAACAATGCATGGCATTACATTGCGCTGGCGATGTTCTGGGACCTTAGAAATTGGTTGAAAACATGTCCATATTCACACGTTACCGTTTTGTGATGAAGTGACTGCCAAAGCGTTACTACTGTTTTCGACTTGACTTAATGACTTTGGCGTCTAAAGCTCCTCATACCTCAGTTGCCTCCAAGCGTGGTTGACGTTTACCTGAGCGTGCTCTGGAACGCCCCCTGGCTATAATGACTGACAGTCTCTACAAAGCTTGCTTGTCGAGCCCAAACTGTAGGTGCAGGTGGCAAATGACTAGTTACTGTAGGCTGCTATGCCCTCAGGCTACAGTGATGCAGTAGGCCTAGGTCTACAGTAGGCAATATGTTACATTGCATATATCGCTTCTTTAAAACAATAGAGGCTTAGGCTACCTTCCTATAGTTACTTGGTGCTTTGCTTTGAATATGACGAGAAATCTTTTAATTTGAATATTAAATAACACTGTGGTCAAAATAAAGTTGCAATATTTCCAATAATGTCATTACAGGTTGGTAGTGAATCCACAATATTCATTTCTCAAAATGATAATTTTTTTTATTAATTGTCAATTTATTAATTGTCAACTCCATTATCACGCATAACCTGATATATTACAAAGTCTTATTTAGGAGTCCAATGTCATAAATCTCCTGAGACAGACACTAATACTGCAGACATTACTTGTGACTGTACACAGAGCTACTGTTTGCTTTTAAATTGTAATGCAAGTGTGCTTCAAATCATAAACGGGTTGCCAGGTGAAATATTTATCTTTAGGGCCTGGTGTTGTTTTAGTAATGGAACTCATGCGTTTATTAGACAATATTAAATCGTACACTTTTTGAGTTCTAATTTAAATAGTGTATTTAGTATTTTATCTATCCTCATTAGTGCGCAGCTCTGAAAAGGCAATCCTTCCTTTATAACTTTCCAAGGTTTCTTTCATATTTTCCTTAATGGATTTTGGGTTTTTCTGTCACTTAAAGGTTAAGTTTGTGGTTAAGATATTGTGCGTCTATTTCCTCTTTATTTCCTGCATGGCCTTTTGAATCCCATTGATACTGTGACTGTGATTCGGAGTTAATCAAGTAAAACTCGATTCTACTCACACCTTAACTTGTATTAAGCTTTAAGCAACAACCAGTCTAGACTAACCTTTATTTAGGTTCATTTGCTAGGCCTGTGTCTTTCTGTGTTCTTGAATTGAGAGTAAACATCTTACTTGCAGGTTCATTTTGAAGTTCTCATATTGTAGTTTCAGGGTCAGTCAATGAATCTTGGACCAGCTCAATGAGAGCTGGTCCAAGATTTGCTCATGCTCTGGATGCCACCTATTCAATCATTTTGTGGCCATTTTCAATATAGTGAAACTCAAACTCCCTCATTACTTTCTGAACAATTCCTTTGTCTAAATGCTGGGCTGTGCAAAAACTGTTATCTCAATGTCAGGTGGAGGACGATAGTCCTGGCCTTGACAGGCTCAGCATGAATGGCCTTTTCTTTTATTAAATTGATGGACCTTTGTGCTTTGTTCCAGTATCTGCATCTGTTTCTTACTTTAAATGTATTTGTAAATGAATATGAGCTGTAAGAAGCATCACTTGTCTTGTACTGTATTTCATAAGATACATCAGACTTTGACGTTGGTGTTCGAGCAAATCGTTTCTGCCATCTAGTGGTCACTATCTAAACTATCTACTAGTATTTGTGATCATGAAAAAGGCAGACTAAATCTGAAGCGTGTTCGTTTTTTTGTTTTTTATAAGAGTGCTGATGGGAAACTTGGTCGAAGATGGTCACCCTGTCTGCAGAAAATGCAGAAAGAAAACGCTGTGAAATGGGGGCAACACTTAGAATCTCATGAGTCATCTTCGTGACCACCACCCACTACTTTATAGCGAATGCATACATTTGAAATGGTTTTCATATGTTTACATTAGGTATTGGCTATGTTATTATATGTTTATGCAAACAAAAATTACATAGGGCTGCTTATTTTATTTGTGCTTTTCAATATAAAACTTGGTTAAATGATTTATGTGTATGTATCAGTACTTTTTTTTTACATTGTGAGCACATTTTAATGCTCTATGTTTTACAACAAATAGTCTTCTTTTATTTCCATGGTATTTGATTCTGCTTGGTTTGCTTGGTTCTGGAAGGGTATTTGGTGATACCCAGTGCGCCTTTTTGTAAGTTTTGGGTACGGTCACAGTGGTCCAATTTTGGCATTACAATCTGGTTGTAATTGCTCTACCGGCAATCATTCTATGCAGGTAAAACACAGATTTTACATGATTGTTTTTATCTTTTAACTCTGTGTGCCATACAGATATGTATAGGATTACATGTCGCTCGCCAACATGCATTTAAACATCTTCCAGATTAAATCGCTTCTTCAATTTTAGTAACAAATATACGTGCTTTGTTTATACGTGGTGGAAGCTCTTGACAACACATTCTGTGTGACACAATGCTCTAACAACCACTAACCAATGCAATGAGTCACTGCTGCTAAACAAAAAATGTCCCTAATCTCATGGGGGAAAACCTGCCCTCACATTGTCTGCAGAGACGATTACTGTAGTTCTTTTAAAATTCAATGCAGTTTTGTATTCCTGAATGCGGATGTTTATCAGTAATATAATCTGAGTCATCATTGTTATGTGTTTCCACAACAAAACTGTATATTAATGGGAAGAAAAATAATCCACAAACATTTTGTTTTCTTTAATGTAAGCTATAGGGTTTTACATGTCATGGTCTGTGAAGTAACATGCTCTCTATGCTCTACATTTCTTTGTGAAACATTGTTGGTCTAATTTAAGGTGGTTGTAAGATAAGTTTAAGACCATGATAAGTGTCTTTCATCAATCTACCAATTTAATTTCCAAAACACAGCTTGGATAACAGGTAGAGAGCCAGACTCTCCATATTGATCCACATCCACTCTCAACACTGATTTACATCATGATTTACATCACACTGACATTATTTACGTCATGTATCTACATTACTGGCTACATTGAAATCATTTTCCCCTCACTATTTGTCTCTACAACAATAGCCAGCTAAAGGGACGGCTGACCCTGCTATACTCAAATGGCCCAGTCACCAGTTCAAAAACAAATTGTACTAACAAACAATCAAATTGTACCAACAAACAAAAGGTAAAAATTTGAAATGGCCCACTCAGCAGTTCAAAAACAAATATGCATCGGCAAACAATAGGATTCATTATGTTGAAGGGAACTTCTGAATGTCACCATATGATTATCTGACAATCAGGAGAAGAGCATACACTCATTGTGGTCAAATATCGAGTAGCTGATCTAACATCCAGAGGCTGAAAATATAATGCCCCCCCACTTCCCTTCACTCCCCCAGCACATTAAAACAAATAAACCTTATAAGCCACAACAGGCATAAATGCTTTTACTAGGAGAGACTTGCTTGTCATCTGGTCTGTACTATTCCCTGGCCATGACTCGCTAATAATAGATTTAGTAAGAAACTAAACTGTCACCCATCTTATCTCCACCTGCTAGCTCACGGTGTCTAAGTTACTTCCTCATGTCATCACCGTCAACAGAACTTGGTGGAGCTGCTGCAAAATATCTGCTTGTATCTCTAGTCACGGACTTCTTGCACTACCCTACCCTGTGCCTAATCAAAACTACATCTGTCCTGACTTCACAATCGTCACAGCCTTCATGTAGCCTTCAAGTAAATTTGATACCTGAGGCTGTGGGCTCTGTTTTCAAAAAGTTAAAGAATCTATTTTTCATTTTCTTTTCATTGTGACCGCCAGTGAGTGTATCATCCAAGGACTGGACTACAATTCTAACTTTTCATCCTGACAGAATATGTCACATTGTTTCTGAACATTGAGTTTTTGAGGAAATGGGAAAACATCAAAGGTTGCTTCTGTATTTAAGTTAGTTAATATATTAATATATATGATAATATAGTTTGAGTGTATTTAATGCTTTTGGTGTCTTGCTGTCTTTTTTGTGATGTATGCTCAATTAGGCCTACCTTTGATAAATCTGACATTGATTTTTTTTCTGATAATTTAGAAAGCTTCATAGCTAGTGAATCTAGTTCACAGGAATTAGAGAAATGTTTCCCTTGGGAAACCCGTTCCTGTTTCCAAGAACCACAGTGCCAGTACAATGAGTCCTTCTCTGGCTGTCTTCAGTACTGGTGTGCTTTTCTCTGTTTCCTAATCCCTGAAGGGATGTCAGATACCACATGCATGCCGGTAACTGAGCCCTTCTGCTCCAGTTTTTCTTTGGTCAAATGCCTGGAATGAAAAAATGTACCAAGGAATCGTGAAATGGTATATGACTAATTCTTCCTGATTAAAGAAAATGAATTGTGAAATCCTATCTACAGCAGCTTATCATAAAAGTGGTGGTTTACAAAAAGTTTGTAATCATGACATATCTCAAGGTTGAATAGGACTAAACATCCTTTAATTGCTATTGGTGCCTTTTGAAGAAAAATGTTACATCATCATATCTTTGAAAACAGGCAACAGTACAGTACTGCAACTGATCGAGTTCTGTAACATAATACAAAGTCATAACAAAATGTGTACTTTAGGCCACAAAGCACCCATGATAATCTGACCTGGAACTTAATAAGGCTCATTTTGTTTAGAGAAAGGCTCTACAATTATCAAACCAGGTAACAAATGTGCCAGAGGTTGGTCCTGAAAAAGGATGAAAGACTAGGCTATCTAGGGGTGGTTATGTGCCTTCTAGATTCTAAATAAAAAGCCACTTGGCACAACTGTGTTGCAAATCTGTTTTCCATGCTTCCCACTAGCAATACCCTTTATAGACTCACCATGCTACGTGAATACTCATTCATTCCCATGATAACAATCCAAAAACAAACTAACTACTTTCTGATGCAATAATAATAACTTCACACACCTGAGACCCATGGTAAACAAACAGCCTGCGCTTGGCATAAAGAATATTAGGGAACAAGAGCCCACATGGATTTTTGAAAACAAAATGGACATGCCACTGGTTTTAGTGCTTAAAGTTCAATTTGTTGTCAGTGATATTCACATTGGGATAAAGCGATTTTTCCCCAAGCCATTCTCTTTAGGTAACGCAGTTGAAGTACGTATCCCAGTCATGCCTCTGACTCCTGATAGAGTTTTGCCTTTTGTTTCGTAATAGTTTTGTGTAGTTTTTCTGTGATAAATAATTGTTCTATTGTGGGATCAATAGGACACATCAGGTCTGACAAGAACTGCAATTATACAGGAAGCCAGTAGAGGGAACTCTGTGCCTCCCTACTGAGAAGCCATACTGACTTAAAAACAGTATATTAAATCTGAATTATTTTTTCCCCTTTCCACTCCATGTTTTATTACTTTGTATGTATTATATTGTATGAGGCCATGGTTAAGTCAGGAATGTGTCAGAAAGTTAAAAATATAATACATACATTTGTTAAATTAACCTCTTGTCTTAACGCTGCTATTGTCAATGTAATTTAGCTTAAATAGTCATCAAAGTTTATTTGGCTAACAACCTAGTGTGTGTGTGAATTATTTAGTCAGTGAAATGCACTGGCCGTTCTTCTGTGCAATGGGCCTGATAAATAACTTCCATACAATGTGACACTGATCTCTGCTAAGTGCGTGTTCAAAAGAGATGCTGATGACACAAATGGCTCCCTGCTAGGCCAAGAGTTCTGAAATGAGAAAATCTTGGCACAAAGCCTAATGTTGCCCCAGTTGGTGCTTACCTTAGCACTCAAGTGTATGAGATGTAAATGACCTGCTTTTGCGCAGGCCGTTTACATCTAATGCATTGGTTGTTAGTGACACTGTGCCTATAAATACATGCTGGAGTCCTCCAGGTTACCTGAAGGTCCTTTGCACTTGGTCTCTCTCTCTCTCTCTCTCTCTCTCTCTCTCTCTCTCTCTCTCTCTCTCTCTCTCTCTCTCTATCTCTCTCTCTCT
>JAOEHI010004267.1:0-10141 GCA_025447815.1 Percopsis transmontana | reverse complement strand
AGAGAGAGAGAGAGAGAGAGAGAGAGAGAGAGAGAGAGAGAGAGAGAGAGAGAGAGAGAGAGAGAGAGAAGCCACCACTACTAACACACGAGAAAACACAGTGACTCCCTTCCCCCCACTGCACACACATCACTGCCCTGGGAAAATAACAAGAGCTGGTTCTATCGCTGGATGATTTCAAATTGGGGCCGTTTGGCCTACATTTCGCAGCAAAAAAAAAAATCCTTTAATGTCTAGTTCTATATGAGCTCTTTCGGGAGAAATTACAGCCGCTGCCAAAAGGGGTCAAATCATAGTGTTGGTCTGTTCACTAATGAACAAGTGCCAACCCCATACCAACTTAGCTGCACAAAAAGCTTAATTCTTATTAAAAAGCATGGCTGCTGCATGCTGTTCAATTTAGAGGCAGGGACTATGTGACCAGATTTTCTGCAAAATATATCTGTCTAGGAGATTCACTAGCCAGGCACCATTTTCCATCATACTACATGATGCATTTTTTTGTTATGGTTGAAGATACAGGCACAATATAAAATAAGTATTTTAATCCTGTATCCAGGGCTAACTTGGAGCCTATGTTTCACTGAAAACCTTCCACCAATAGAGTACGGTTGATACATCAGTAAATGTACTTTTTGCCTTTTTCCAGATCCGAAGTAACAACCAAAATAGGTTTTTAACTATAGGCAACCTTTCCACAGATTTTCATGAGACTCTTGCTGTAACTTTTGCAGATATCATGATAATCACCTCATTGTATGGGCAAAAATGCATCCTCATTGTGCAAGGAATGCTTCAAAACGTTACAGAGTGATTGACAAGTTAACTATTTGGTTAATCCTGGACCCTGTGTTTGCCACTTCAGCCCCCTTGGCCATGCATCTTAAATATCCACAGATATAGAAAGACTACACTGCAATGCTTACACGAGATCTTGTCCTAGCCTCCCAGATTATGCGGCTAGGTAACTCCCCACAACTCGGTGTAGTCGGCCATTTCCAGCAAGAGCTGAGTTAGCCAACTCAATGAAAGTGTTTATTTTGATAAGTGTTTATTTGGTAATTTGGTCTGTGCGCCTGTGTATCCAACTGATTTAAGCTGCCAGTGCTCGTGACTCACACTGCAGTCTCTCCTGCAGCCACCTTGGGCTGACCCATGCAGCCGTGTTAAGCGGTCGTTCACTGCAATTCAGACTGACGTGTGCTGCTGTCAATCACACTATGCCAGCAAGTCATAACAATGCCCTAGCCAGACCAACAAACAAATAGCCGGACACACCTTTATATTAAAGAGGACTACTGCCAACGTTGTTGGATTAGTGTTTGTATCCACAGTTAAAGATGGGAGGTGGGGCTAAGGCAGGGGAAAAACACAAACACACACACAAAACATGAGCAGGAGTTGCACTCATTTGATACTGTAAGTAAAATCTTAACTTGAATTTCATTTGTATTTGTCTCACGTGGTGTTAAATATGTCAACTTAAAGGACTCGTATGACAGAGAGAATGGTAACAGGCTAGTGAGTTACATGTGCATAGTATACTGTAGAGTATGGTATAGTACTGTAAAGAGTACATGAGTACTCTATACAAGTTGGGTTGCAAGTTTAAGGTTTAAAAAAAATTTAAAAATATACTAGTGAAAAATTAAACAATAGTCCTGTTACTATAAAAATATTTCTGAAAATCATAATAAAAAGAAATGGTCACTACATTTAAATGTAGATGAATGAGGAATAGTTTAATCTAAGGTCACTTCACAATTAGGTAATTTAGCAGATGCTTTTATCCAAAGGACTTATGTTAGTTTAGACATGGTTGGGAGTCGACCACCCTAACCACTAAACTATACGTACCATTAGTGAAAATAAAAAGCTTAAGAATGTAAGCTAGTCTATATGTCTGGACATCAAAAGTTGGGGTACATCTTTACCTGCTACTTGTATTTTTCTTGCTTTTGCTTCTCCGTTTCAAGCTCTCCCTCTCTTTACTGCTAGTGAATGGTAACATAGAGGCATAGCCGTGTTCAGCTTCTGCAAACACATAAAACAACATATTGCTCAAAGTACAGTATTGAATTGCATCAAGACACAAAAATTGCAAAACAATGATGAACTATGAATGACTTTATGAATAACATATGTGCAATAATTTGTATAGGACGGTATATCCTAGGCTACATATACACACACGTGTAAATGTATATCTATTGTGTACATACATTATCAGTCATTCTGTACAGAATATTCTAGGCTACATTTAGCACTTTGGTGATAATATGACTTTTACCACTGCCCTTCTGTAAGAATAGATATTTAGATATTATAATAGTTTGTTTGCCTTGATGCTGCTTGTCTGTCTGGTTATTGCAATGCACCAAACTTCACCAGTCAAATTCTTTGTAAGTGCTGATGTACTTGGCAAAATAAATTAAATTCTGAATGCAATAGCAATGGTGACATTTGATGAATCTGTAGCATTCCGGTACTCATATTTAAGAATTCAATAGCAAATGTTATTTCTGAAAAGCAAGTATTTTTCTGCCACCCCTGACAATGATGTCATCTTGAACTGGAGTAAACCCCACTAGCCAAACCACAACACAAGAAAGGTAGGGGGGCACAATGAGCTGCATGCCCAATGCTATAGGAAAACAATCTCTCTATTCACATTAGATAACATCAGTCACATGCTTTTCTCAAGTCCATTAATATAAAAGATATAGGCCTACATGATCGCACTATTGTTGAATGATTATAATCCGCTACTGCAGCATAATTTGCGTTTGGCCACAAAATGCTTTATTGCATACTCAAGATAATTTAAAAGGAAGTAAAAGGATGAGCCTATGACAGTCTCAATGACTATGCTTATAAAGGGGAATGTCTTGGCTATTATTCATTAATAAAATAACTTGAACTATTATAGAAATAATACATTAGGCCTACCTCTTTCTCTCCGATCAAGATATTCAGCTGCTTCGATTAACATCTGCACCATTCCGATCGCCGCCATTTTCAACAATATCGTTGTTATATTACAACAATCGTAGGTTCCGTGCTTCACCTGCTTTTACTGCTTGCGTTATCTCTGCTTCTTATGTCAGTTGGTGATTACAATGGGCGAAAGTAAGAGCTGGAGAGGTAAATTAACTTGCAGTTGTTTCAATTAGATAATGATGCTGGTTTTTGTTATACAGCACCAGATTGACAAAATACCTTGTTGTTCTTTGACATTAGAATGCTTCCGAAATTGATTTACCCAGCTGGTCGAGAATCGCGCTGACACAGAGCTTGTTGGCTACCGTAGTGTTTTTGTCTGGTCGCTTGAAAAACAGCTTGATACAATATGAAGGCTGCTGGATCTAAAAAGTCCACTGTTGTTCTGCTTGGCAAAATGACAGTTAAAGAAGGCTAGCGAGAATTGTCTCATAAACGATGAGGGTTTTCTGTAACTCTTAGACAAGCCAAGTAAATTAATCGCTTGTTAGTTCGATGGTCACGGGCTTGCCTGAACTGAAAGGATTTGGAAAAAAATATGGTAACCGCTACGGTAACGTTAGCTATTCTAAACTTCCACCGACGATGTCATCCAACCTCATCGAGTTAGAAGTAGTGGGCTTTTGCTGGTTGAATGTTGTTTGCGCCACACACAAAAAAAACATATAACGACTGATCGATTGAGGTGAAGGTTTATCAAACTGCTTCCAAAATAGTGGCTTGTTGATTCGAGCGACAGCCAGTTACTGTACATTACCGAAAAGCTTGTTTGCTGTCATATGATTGGATACTCGACGTTACACACAGTATTTCTATTTGATATTGGAAAAGCCAATCAAAGCAAGTGGCTCAGACACGATTGCAACTGGGTATTATGTTCTGCCATTTTGGTTCTAATCAACACAAGGTAAAACACAGTGTGCCGAGCCGAAATGGGCCCAGTTTCAGCACAACATACAGGCGGGCCGTCATTGGTTGCCTACTTATTGAAGTTGATAATGGTTTGTCGACATGTCCCAGGAGCAGCCGTGACAACACCCATGTTTAAACAGACACGCCCACTTGCCATGCTGCTTCGCGGTGTAGCGTAGCGATTGGTTTCGGTTGTATTGTTTGTCTTATTTTAGAACAGAGATTGGTCAGATTCACATGCTGTCTTATTATTGGTTTGTTGTACTTCTCCAATGGGCTGTCATGTAGGAGATGGAATGTGCCTATTGGTTTTAACTGCACATTAGCCAATTCATAGAAATTTGGCTAGACAAAAATAATGTAGACCGTACTAAAATGGCTTTGCTTCTATATCACAACATATTAAATAAACAATAGCCAAACGTAAACTGTGATGAAGTAAAAACCTGGATGGACATTTATCCAACAATAATTTAAACTGGATTCACATGCTGCAAGAAAATGTACTGGTGTGAATTAACAGCTGCTCTAGTTAATCATGAAAGGATGCCACACACTTATGAGGTTTAAATGTACCAAATCCAATTATTTCCAACTTTAATGCAATAAAAAAATATTACATACATACATAAACATACCGAAAACAAATTGATTGCCAAATTACACACAAGTTATCGTATCCCTATTCAACTGTGCTAAACAAAAGCAAACATTTTGTAATCAGTAATGTATATATATATATATTTTTTTTTTTAAATGGTAATTTATTTTACATAATGGTATGAAAAAATTATATGCAAATAACAGCACAATACCAATACCAGATGTGAGGAAAGCTTTGAGATATACTATTTGAATAAATTCTCTTCAAGCGATGAAGTCCAGTGGTCTATTAAAACCACCTTTTCTGTTCATGTACTGCCTGCAAAAATACATAAAAAGGGGTGTGAAAAAAAAAAAACACACATTACAGTTACCCTTGCAACACTTTAACATTATGTCATCGACCACCAATAGGAGAGCAGACATCACTGCATAGAAACACTTGCGGATGTGATTGGCTGCCACCTCCATGGTTAATGCTATGCTTAATTTTACAGCGGGCCACAACGTTGGGGACCAAATCACATTATCAACAACAGAAAACCAAGAGAAAAACTGATATAGAATAAAAAAAGAAATAAATGTCCATGTTTAGCAATTAATTTGTGAAAACAAGCGTCTTCTTTTTAATTGACGTGTGTTCCATATGGGGAAGTTAACATACCTGTATTTTCTCTTCTGAGATACATTTATAGCATGTGCATTAACTGATCCATCGGTTTTTTTCCCCTGTTTGAACACAAAAAAGTTATTACCCATCACATCATTATGATGGTGATAAAAATTTACAACATTTAAAAAGGTAAAATTTCATAAACATTTACTATATACAAACTAGATCCAAATCAAAACCTTTGGGGCATTCAGGGAAGTTCATAATTTGTCAATTCTACATTTATTTCTAAAAAAAAAAAAAAAAGGTAAAACACAAGTCAAATCCAGTCCAAGGTGAAGTATTCACCTGCAGCAGATTATACAGATTTGTATTTCTTTATAAAAAAAATAAAGACAATTAAAAAAAATTCCCACTGTGCATATGCGGCCCCCCCAAAACAGTAGCAATTTTGGGTGATTTGTTACTGTTTGTGTGCAAACTGACTTGCTGTTTAAAAACTGTTCAGTTGGGGTTGGGGGAATTTCAGGGAGGGCGGGGGAACGAGCTGTGGGTGAACGAGATGACAATCTGTCTTTTCAGGTGAGGGGGGGGGTTGCTCACGTCCTCGTATTTGAAACCAAAACAGTGTTGTTTCTCTAACGGCCGCAAAATAATCTCACATTGCCCAAGTACACTCCTGTTGCAAGTACAAATACCTTCAAATGTCAGCTCATCTGCAATTTGGCTGTATAAACGATAAAACACACTAATAACTTCCTCACCTTTGTAGTATCAAAGCAACCAAATCCCATTATTTTCATCATCTCAATTTCCTCCTCCGTTTTGCCTTCCATTTCTTCAGCTGCAAGACAGATAGATTGTCAATAAACATGCCGAAAATTTAAAGGATACAACAATGCTAATAGTCGTTATAGAGTATGGCATCAACGTCAGGAGGGTTCATTCAGAATTTTTGCTCATTCTAACTTTCTATGAAACCATGAGTTTGTTGATCGAAATATATGCTTTCACAGTAATCAAAAATTCACTAGGTTATATGGTACCAGCAAGAATTAAAATATTTCATGGCTTGGATTTTATATGGTACTGCCATGATATTAAGTGTAATGTACTTACAATGTAGAAAAGCCTATGTTTATGTGCTCATCCCTGTTTACTTGTATGCAAGTCTATCATACTTTAAAGTATGGAATAACATGAATCCCGTATCGCCTACCCTCTCGAAAAAAATCATATGCAAGCAATTGTGTACAATGTACAATCCCTCTACTAGTAATTCTATTTAATTTATTTCAATGTTCAGATGAACACGAAAAGACCCCTTTTGTTTGTTTTTAGGCATAGGCCTTTTATTACTAATGTATTGTTTCAACTCAAATTTGTCTGCTTTATACCTGAAATCTCAATTTGCTTGACTGGCTTCTCTTTGATTTCTTTTCGCTCATCCTTCGTCCTCCCGGGAGAGAGGGAAGAGGAACGGTGACGTCTGGGTGGAGACCTGCATACAGGACACAGATATAGCTGGAGGACGGGTTATCAAGACTAGTGGGGTTGCCTATTCCTGGGCTATTTTAATTACTATATATTATTATTTTGATGTGCCAAAGTGCAAAATAAAGATAAAAATCAAACATTTTTTGCAAAAATGTCCAAAGAGAGAATTTACCACGCTCAACCAGATCAAAAGTTTCGAATGCTCCACCTAGATTTGGCTCACCTTGAACGTCTTCGGTGAGGTGAGCGCGAGCGGCTCCTCCGCCGGTCTCTGTGAGGCGAGCGCGAGCGTTCCCTCTCCCTGCGCCTGCGCTCACGGTCCCGAGAGGTAGAGCGCGAGCGCCGCCTCTCTGCAGAAACATTATCAAATTTACCGTATAGCCTCGCATATTTATTGACGCTCTTCGTTAATAGTGACACTCAAAAGTTATTGTATTCATATCCAGTGGCTTTTAGTGCTGATGATTTTTCACTGTGCAATACATTTCGTAAGTTCTCGACCAGTACTGGGCTGAGTTAGCCCCAAAAGGAAGTCGCACGTAAATTGGTATATGGTTTACATGCAGCTGATCTGGACCAATCCAGTTTTATTTCTACGGGCTACTGATCACAAGACTCGTGACTATTTTTTACTGCAAATGCGAGCTTATTTATTTATTTATTTCACTTTAAGGACAAGACACCGTGTTCAATAAAATACTGCGAAGCTATCTTCTAAACAAAAATAAAGCTACATATACAAATATAGATCAGACAATACTTATAATATACCAATTAAAACAAACCTATACAAGTAAATAAACTAGATAAATAGACAGCCTAACTGCATCAACACAAATGCTAATGGTGGTTAACATTTTAGCTTGTAACACCGAACTATTCTTACCTCGTCTCGGTGGAGTTCGGCTCCTGCTTCTACCCATCTCCAATCAAATGTTACTTTCACACAATCGAAGTAAATGTGGGATAATAAAGCCTGACACGGTGTAATTTTCTCCTACGTATTGTCTACTAAACGCAATCAACAACAGTGACCCACAGTCACCTAACAGGCTTTAACAATTTCCGTAGAAAACACTAGAACTTCCGGTGTCTCCATCTGTCAGATCGCCACCTAGCGAATTGGGGTACAATTAGATATATCATTATACTACCCAACGAACGCTGATGAAATTGTTGCTAAATTATTCAACCTATAAATACTATAAATGCTAAATTATCTTGACTTCTTAACTCGAATGTTTACTCCGACTCCTAACTGTTGTAGTTCGTAAAAAATTTGTTATATAGTAATAATTGACTGTGCTGCGATATATTTGCTAAATCTTATATTACAGTTGTATTATTACATTTTGCATAGCCTACTCGATTAAAGGTATCCCACACATGCGGATTGTGAAATTGAGTAATCATAAAAAAAAGATACTTACAAATACACAGCAATTTGGCTTTAAAATCAACTTGATCTTTAATGACTGGTACATTTGTTAACCTTGTAACACTCACTTATACATTCTAATATGAAATTAATTAGAACCAACAATCACACATTAGCATCTTAGATAACAGGTTACAGGTTAAAAAAAAATACAGCTGTTTGAGAGGTATTTTGCACACATACATTTAACAAAATGAAAAAAGTGGAATGTTTAGTTCCTTTCATTATTGGACTTCCAATTGCATCGACAAGCAAGGCTCTTTTCGTATATGCTTATTTGGTGTTAGTTGCATTCATTCGGCCTGTGTTTGTTGGAACTCAGTGTTATTTTTCCTTTTTCTTATTTGTCCCTGCTGAATAGGCTGAAGGGGCAGATCATTTTAACACCAGCGTTCGTTAAGAGTAGCGCTGTCAATAGTTCTACACTTACTGCTCCTGTGCTCACATTATATACTGTACCTGCAACATTTATCTGATAACTAGAACCAAATGATGATCAGAAGATGAATATGATGACTAAATACCACATACCTGAATGACTATATACATGTGTCAAGTGCCTATACATGAATGAGGGGTGCATACATTTGAAGTGACTATTACCGATTTCATTGCAAACAATGTGAATAACAAAAGTTGGTGTGAAAACTGAAAGCTGCTGAGCAGTGCATATGACTAGTCTTATTTTCAACAACAAGATCAATTTAAACTGTCCACTGTCGACGTAAGCAATGACTAAATTGTACAGAAGCAGGTGAAAATTAAAACGTGACCTTGACTATTACAGGACTTGTGTTTCTCTGTTCCTGTGATGCAAGAATCGGAGTAGTGTGTCAAACGTGTTTTCTCTATCAGACCTGGAGCAAATAGTATGTGAAAGCAATGCTGGTGGTTTGTTTTAACCTGCTTGGATCAATTGGGTTTGCCACATAGGTCAGTACTGGAGTATTGGATAGATTTGGGTAACATGGAAAGGTAGCATGGATTATTTAAAATTGAATGCCATATAAACTGATGCAACAAACCTCAGCTCCCAGTTACTCCATGCAGTTAAGGACAATCCTACAGAATAATATTCAAATGGTATTTCATCCAGGTCTGATCCTCATACACCCCTCAGGTCTCAACCTTTTCTTTTTGCTTTTTGCTCTTTTTCAGGAAGGAGGGGGCCTTGAATTTCTTTTTCTTCTTCGAGGGAGACTTGGAGGGTGAGCCCTCAGGGGTGCCACCTTGTGGCTTGGCAGGCACAGAGATGGGGGTGGTTGAAAGAGGGGTTGACGTGTCGTTGGTTGAAAGAGCCTTCATCCCTTTCTCCAGTTCTTCTGTCGTCTGCTTCTCCTCCTCTCCTCCATTTTGCACCGCCTTGGAGTCCGTTTCTCCCTCTTCTAGTCCACCATTTAGGAGACAACAGCAAGCAAAGAAACACATCAGTGTCAGCAATTAGACAATATCTACTAGTTGGAGTGGAGCTCCGTAGGTAGGCCTACATGGGCGATCATGCTTGCTTAATGAGAGGCGGCTCATCTTACTCTATGTACTCTCTAGGGAGGCCAGATCTTAGCACCAGGGGTGGGCCCTATGAATCAATGTAGAGGAACAAAGAACAGGACAGACATAGAGACAGAACGGTACAAACAGTGGGTGTGGAGACAGATGATGCACTGAAACTCTAAAATGGGTCTGAAAAGTGTCACATGGAATAATGACTACAACCACATTCTAAACCTAACACCCCATGTTACTCAGTATGGTTGGCTTACCGTTTAAGGCACTTCAAAGTAAATCTTTTGGCCATCTTATGATTAGATGTTCAGTATGGGAAACACCATCTCCCATTTATTATTTAGTTATTTAAATTCATTTGGAACATAGCATAATACTGAACACTATCGTTTTGAACACCTAGTGTTTTTTTTAGAGCGCTAACAGACAAAATAAGGCAACTACATTTTTATTCATATATCTATCTATTTATATATATTTTATTTTTTTCATCTTCATTCATAAGTGTACCTGGTACCAGAGCACCCTAGGCCAAAGGTCGATGATCGATTTTGTAATCGTATCATCTGATCTGA
>JAOEHI010004266.1:0-10142 GCA_025447815.1 Percopsis transmontana | reverse complement strand
CCCCCCGCCCTCCCCCCGCGCCCGCCACCCCCCCACACCCACCCCCACCCACACACCCACACACACACACACACACACACACACACACACACACACTCGTTAGCGTGTCCGATGATGACGCTTGCTCCGGAGGATGGGCGCTGACGCTGGTGCCACTTCATGCGTACTGTGGAGGCCGATGCGTGAACCGGGGCAGGGGGGGCAGGGGGAACCGGGGCAGGGGGAACCGGGGCAGGGGCCGGGGGGGAGCCATGGATTAGTTCGCTCACCCAGGCCAGAACCTCTGGTCCTGGGCCAGAGGTTCAAGATGGGTGGGGTGGATGTTGCAGCACTTCAGGAGGTCTCTGGTATAGTCCTTAGTCTATATATGGTATAGATCCTCTTTCTGTCCGCCAGCCTTCTGTTCTGTGTCACTTGTGGCTTGGTGGGGGGAAGCGGTAGTCAGGCATGCAGGTAGTACAGCTCCCCCTGTCCAGAGGAGGCGGTAGTCAGGCATGCAGGTAGTACAGCTCCCCCTGTCCAGAGGAGGCGGTAGTCAGGCATGCAGGTAGTACAGCTCCCCCTGTCCAGAGGAGGCGGTAGTCAGGCATGCAGATACCGGACAGCACACCCTTCCCAGGACAGGCTGAGGATCTTAGGGCAGTGTCCTGTAGTTGTGTTCAGGCTGCTGTGACGAGCCTGTCCTCGGCCACCTGACAACACTGTTGTAGGGCCACTAAATGACTCCACATGCTGTCTGTTCACTAGGCTCTGTCCGTTCTGCAGCGCCGTCGGGGAGACAGACCTGAAGAAGAGGCTGCTGTTCACCATGTGGATCTCTGACCCCACCACAAGGTACCTGCTGACGACGATGACGATGACTATGACGATGACTATGACGATGATGAAGGTTCCCTATATGCCTCAGTCCACACTAGTGTTAACGGCTGAAATATTCCATTCGGTCGCCGTTATCTGATGAAACGAATTCCGAGAAACGTTTCACCTTTTTATTTTTATTTTTTTAAATGAAAACCCTTTTTTCTGTCTTAGCAACAGGGAAAAGCTTGATAGTCACACGTTAGCGCGTCTATGGGGCAGGCCGGCGTGTTTCCAGGTAATATGTGACTGATATGGAGAAGTTGGGGGCAGTATAGTCTAGTGGTCTGGGTGTTGGACTCCCAGCCGGAAGGTCGTGGGTTCAATCCCCGGAGGTGGCCTACCTGTAAGCGTCCTTGAGCAAGATGCCTAACCCCTATCTTCCCTATGTAAAATGTACTAATTGTAAGTCGCTTTGGATAAAAACCTCTGCTAAATGCTATAAATGTAAATGTAAAGTTGGACGGTCAAAGGTTAAAGGTATAGCGTGCCAGTATTAACACCTGTCCCACTCTATACCTTCATACCATTACCAAAGTCAATACTGCTTCAAAGGTGTACTGCTCGATTGCGTTATGGGTCCCCCCAGGACCCAGGGCCCCCTGCCCCCTCCTAAGCTCTCTGTTGTTTCAAAGCAACACGGGGTGGGAGAGCCATGCCAGTTGCAAACCTAAACAAAAGTGTAACACTGTTTTTAACCACAAGGGTAATTCCGCATGCTGAGGACTGTAATAATGCCATCCACTTTATTAGAGATAAGTGCACGCACGCACACGTACACGCACACATACACACAGAGCGAACCGCAGCATGCAGGGTAAAATGCATCTGCCCACTAGCAGCGTAAACCATTTAATAATGGATGTGTCAGCTGTTGACACTGTGTGTGTGTGTGTGTGTGTGTGTATACTGTATTATCCTATGTATGCAGTGTGACAGAAGTGACTGAAACATGTTTAACTGTCGGGGAACAGATGCCATATGGCGGAAAGAATTAGCTGTCTCTTAAGAGCCGTGTTGTCGAGATGGGGAGATTAAATACTGCTGTATGGTGATGGACTTCAGATGTTATTTCTGTTTCAAATGCCCTTTGCCAAAATGCAGAAAAATAGCCTCCTTTTTTAGAAGATGAATTGTATATGCCAGTTGAATGAATTCAGAAGGAACAAAGATTTACCGTGGCTGTGCCAAAACAGCAATGTAAAACACTTAACTAGATATAGATCTGCAGGAGGCGTGAACCCGTGGTACTAGGAGTTTGAGATCATGGAGTGATTAAAAAGATAAAGCTGCTCTTAGGCCGGGTTTCCGGGAATCCAGATTAATGATGATTTGCTCGTCTTTGGGGAAGCAACTAAGCCCTTTTTTTTAAAACCAAACATCTACTGGCTCTTCTGGGAAAAGTGTGTTTGTTCAAATGCAATACAAGCCACAACTTTCCCTGTTCGCTGGGTGTATTGAATTTGTCCTTTTTAGATTTACATTTAAATTTTACAGATTTAAAAAAAGAACACAAAAAATGAATAGATCCTTGAGCGTCCGTACATAAATTTTGTTTCTAAAAATGGTTAAGAACCTTTTAACCGCTCAATATTGCAGGTGCAATCGAATTAAATGGCCGCTCGATTTGTGTCTGGAATCCCCCTTGTGGTTACAATTAGGCCATTTAGCAGACACTTTAATCCACACAAAAAACCCACATGGAGCAGGTAGGGGTTAGGCATCTTGCTCAAGGATGATGCTTACATGTAGGTCAACTGTGGGTCTCGAACCCACGACCACTAGACCATGCTGCCCACCAGACTGTCCTGTTTGTGGTGGAAAATTGTGTTACAAAACATGGTGGTTTTAGCTAGCCCCTCCCACACCTGGGTGCTGAGTGGCCTGCATTCAAGCGACAACCTCCGGTGCTGAAAAATGAATGCAACGGGAAGTGCCAAAATCTGCAGTTCCTCTAATGGCCACTTGAGTCTGGCTCCAAAAGAGAGTCAATACCCATACATCCCCATGTTAAAAAGTTCAACTTTGGCGACGGCCAGAGCCAGCACACTTGGAGCTTCAAACCTGTTCTTTAGAAAATGTATGTGTGACGTCATGGAGGGCTGGTCCGCTCATTTATACAGTCTATGCTCGCATTCCTCTCTATCCTTCTTCCTACAGCCGCACGCACGTTCGTGGACAGCTGTCTGTCAAACACCTACAGGGAACTGGGGTACCTTTAAAACCAAACACGAATAGCACATTTGAATGTAACGTCACAACAACCTAGTTCAAGGCAGTTCAAGGCAGTTTAATATTTCCAGTAATAGTATTTCTATTTTCTGTGGAAATATTCCTCTGATGTAAGAAAAAATGTGTCCTATGCCTCCATAGATGCTTCCTTCTACTTGGGTGTTTTACCTTTACAACACACTCCTGAACTAGGACAGTAGGGAAGGATTGATTGATTCTCTCTCTCTCTCTCTCTCTCTCTCTCTCTCTCTCTCTCTTTCTCTCTCTCTTTCTCTCTCTCTCATGCAGGACGAGTAGGCTGGTTGGCTGTATGAGCTTCGGCCTGCGTTCCCTCATGGACCCAAACAAGGTACGTCGGCACAGAGAACACGTGACTGTGAACTGTCAATCAATTCCATCAGCCAGTGAAAGCCCCTGCCCCCGTTTGCCCCGCTGTGTGTGTGTGTGTGTGTGTGTGAGAGTGGGTGTGCGCGTGCACGCTGGTATGTGCGTTTGAAGTCCAGCAGACCGTGAATTTGTCCCCATTTAGTTCACCGCGGATGAATGACGGCGACCTTAATGCTGGGGCGGAAACACTTTGGGGTCACCAGTGTTACCGTGGAGATAGCGCAGCGACACACAGATGACTCGGCTCCAGTTAGTCCTCTGGGATTATCGCACGCACGCACGCGCGTGTTCTAAAGAGGGAGAGCGTTGTCGCTCCCATGTTCGTGCATTTTATATTTTATATTACACGGCTCCCTGGCCTACATTCTGCCAGCTGTCACGCACGCACGCACGCATGCACACACACACACACACTCGTAAACCTCGCTTTCTCTCCTCCAGTATGCATGAATCCCTTCTTCCCCTCTGGATATCCTTGGCTGTTAATGGTAGTACACCAATGTACTACACGTGAAAGTAGGTGTTATTAGGTTCCAAAACTATTTTACAGCTGTGTTAAAACACAGACGCTATTGGGTTGAGAAGATTTGTAGGGAATATAGTGAGATAAATAAATGTACGATATAATCAAATAATACAATTAAGCATCGAGTGTCGTTCTGCAACATTTTTTCATTTATTTATCAGGTAATTGTAATTCAAGACAACTGTCTGTTTATCCGACTCTGACAACAGAAATACCAAAGAGTGGTCAGCCACACATTAGCCTGCTAGCTAGCGTGCAGCAAACACATTTATCTGCTGTTTCCATTGATTGTGTGCAGCCTGTGAAATAATACAATCAAGATGTGGTGCTAAAACCAGGGCTGCAAGCTAATGGCAACACGGGATTCACGTCCTGTCTGGCTAGCCTCCATCTTGACCCCATCTTGACCCCATCTTGACCCCATCTTGATCAGTAGCTGTTGTACCATCATCTTGACATTAAAAGCCTCTACATATTTTCCCTCGCAAGGCCAAGAAGTCAACTCAACTTGTCGGCCTGCATTTGAGCTGCTAGGAAACAAACGCACCCTTTGGTAACCCATGCCCCGGTGTCTTCAGTGGACCGGGGAAGTTGGAACGCACACAGATAATAATAACAAACACAGACACACACAAACACACACACACACACATATGCTGTACACGCACAGATAAACACAGACTTGCACACTTAAATACTTTTATTTGGATTTAAAGAATGAAAGATCCAAATATGTTGGGAGAAAGTTACAGTATTGTAAAATCAGAATCCGGATGCCTGCACTTGTAGACAAACACACACTCACACACACACACAAATTGTGTCTGGGAGTCGAACATCCAGACCACTAGACTATCCTGCGTATCCAGTGTTCTTAGGGTGTTTTCACACCGGCACTTTTTAGTCTGGTTATATCGGGCTCTGGTTTGTTTTCCCTCCTGGCGCGATTCGTTTAGGCAGGTGTCAACAGGATAGTCTAGTGGAATAGGTCTTGGGCTCCCAGCCGGAATGTCGTAGGTTCTAGCCCCATAGTTGGCCTACCTGCAAGGGGAAAAGAATCCAAGTTTACGAACTCATCAACTGATTCGGACCAGAGCAAGCATAAAATAGGTGTAAAAAAAAAGTGTTGAATTAGACCGTAACTGCTTTCCTGAGCTCTTCCTACCTTGTGTAATTACCTGAATTAATCCAAGACCCCATTTACACCTACTATTAAAATGTAAATGTTTTACTCTTTGTATCACAACATTAGCAACATCGCATCAAGAAAGGTTTTGGACCCTGTAATCATGTTAAATTGGGCTTTATCTTAAAATTGGCATTAAATACACTTTTGAATAAATAAACAAATAGATAAATACATACACACTATAACTGACCTCCATGAATTTGGCACCCCGTATGATGACAAGGTAAATAAAAGTATTTAAGTAAGCAGGTTTAGACATTTTAACGATAGTTTTTTACAAAAAGCAAGCGGATAGAAAGCGACAGTTGGTTTTTAGCCTCTCTGGGATAAATGTGCCCCCCCCCCCTTCACCCCCCAGCCAGCCTCTGCGTCAGATAAGATGCTATTTAAAGGAAAACAGGCAATTCATGTTTGCTGTCCATGGCATCACATTATTTAGTACAAAAGGGCAGTGGGCCGTGTGTGTGTGTGTGTGGGACACAGATGTTTTCAAACTTGTACATGGTTCTAGGGTGTGTGAGTGAGAGAGAGAGAGAGGGTGTGAGTGAGTGAGAGAGAGAGAGGGTGTGTGTGAGTGAGTGAGAGAGAGAGAGAGAGATGTCACGTCCTGTTTAGAGAGACTGTGCACATCATCAGGATTAATAGAGGCATGTAGCACGCACGCACGCACACACACACACACACACACACACACACACCCCATCTGGCTCACAATGCAGAGGGGGGAGGCATCAGCTGCTGGACCGAGCTAAACCTTCCTTACTAGTGTGTGTGTGTGTGTGTGTGTGTGTGTTGTAATATTCGCAGCCCTGGAGGAACAAGGCAGTTGTCTGCGTGGGTTTTCGTTATTTTGTTGAACCTTATTTACAGATTAATGCAGAGGATTCACTTTAACTGTATTATTATTATTAAGTGTAATGCACACACACACACACACATGCACACGGAGGCTAACACACTGTGTGTGTGTGTGTGTGTGTGCAGCAGGTCGCAGGCTGGTTCTATCTGCTGGGCGAGGCACTTGGGACAAAGAAGCATCTTAAAGTGACGTCCAATCAGAAGGCTCGCAGGGCACATACCGGTGAGTAGCCCCGCGCCGTCTCTCTGTACTGTGCCACGGACCGACATAGGTCACGTGACCCGCCCGGCCAATCGGCAGAGGTCACACGGCCCGCCAGGCCAATCGTCAGAGGGTTGACGGCATATGTAACAGCATAGCACAACCTGACGGAGGTGCTCTTTAGGAACGAATAGGCGCTCTTTAGCAACCAGTGGGGGAAGTCGCACGCATCCCTGTAGTCACGTGAGCTCAAATATGGACCGGTCCGAGGGGTCGGGGGTCAGTCTGTGCAACAGCTCCTGTGTGTGTGTGTGTGTGTGTGTGCACGGCCCAGATGCTTCAGCTTCTGGATCGGGGGGGTGGGAGAGAGGGATTATGAGAGAGAGGGATTGGCAGAGAGAGGAAGGGGTCTGGATGAACCCTGCGTCATATTGGTCAGAGAGAGAGAGAGAGAGAGAGCAGAGAGAGAGAGAGAGAGCAGAGAGAGAGAGCAGAGAGAGGGGGAGAGAGAGAGAGAGAGAGAGAGAGAGAGCTCTCCCATGCCAGTTGCTGCCTGCATGAGCAGTTTGGCGCTTACACACACATCAGTAATTTCTTTGGAAATCTATATTTTTCTTCTCTCAGTTCTTTTGCTGCTTGTTGTGTGTGTTGTCACTCCTGCTGCCTCTGCGCTGGCAGTGCGTGTGCGTCCGCGTGTGCCGGGGGTTCTGCTACTCGAAGGCAGCTGTGAAGGCAGCCCAGACTAGGTGAGTACCGTGCTTGTGCTGCTCCCATCACTTTGCTGCCCAGAAGCCGCGCTTCGCCTCGCGTCTCCTGTGTCCTTACGCCATGCAAGCGTGCAGCCGCACCATCGCTTACGCCGACGAGGCTCTTCTCGGGAGAGACCACGAGGAGGATTACCTACTTGTTCGAGCACCCCCCCCCCCCGCTGCCTTTTGTTTGACTTTGCGAAGTGGGAACATTAGCTAACTATGTCTAATAGACGCCACTTGACTGAACCGGGCTAATTTTTAACTCCTGTCCAGCGTCAACCAATAGGAAAGCACGCTGGTGATGGACCATGAATTAGTTAGATCGGCACAGTGCTTCTTAACGGTTACATATTCCCCCCCCCCTGTCTTTGAATGCGATAGTAATGTAACATGCGATATGTTTCGTGGACTTTTGTGGACTGCAGAATTCGCCCGATAGTGGAAGAGCCAGTATCATGTAGTATATTCATGCGTAATAACACGGGAATTTGTGTTTTACCTCTAATTGGGGTGAAATCCCTTGGTTGGGAGGACAACAGGACGCAGTACATGCCCATTGTAGTATTCGTGTTACCCGTCTTTTCTCTGTGCTGCCCCCTGTGGTGAGTAAACGCATTACTTTGTCAATTTGGAGTGGCTATGTAAAGAAGGCAAGGGATAGGAATTGCACACTTTGGGGTGGCAGTTGGCTGTTAAAGTAGGTTTAAAAGGTTTGGATCTCGCCCAACGCGCTGGCCCACTCCTGTCTTCTCTGATCCATGACTGTGCGCCCGTACGCGTGGGTGTGCATGCTGGCAGAATGTAGGCCAAAGAGCCGCCGCTATATGGCGCGGACACGTGCCAACATGGGCATGACCAGAGGATCCCATTCATTAGAAGCGTCACCGTCCATCTGGGCCTCTTCTTCTTTCCTATTCTCTCTCTCTCTCTTTTTGTGTTTGTCCGCCAAGGCTTTCTGCTTTTGTGAGTGGCTCTTTTTTTCTTTTAGGTTAACACCACTCATTCACTCGCTGCCTTTTCCATGCCTCACGTTCCTCATTGTCCACTTGTTTGCTCCTCACAGAAATCTCTAGTTTCTGGGGGCAGGATAGTCGAGTGGTCTGGGTGTTACACTTTACAAACCCAGACCACTCGACTATCCTGCCCCCTAGGTGTTCGAGCCCCAGAGGTGGCCTACCTGTAATCATCCTTGAGCAAGATGCCTAATCACTACCTGCTCAATGTAATAGCACCATGTAAGTCACGTTGAATAAAAGCGTCTGCTAAGGGACCTGATTGTACATCTTAGTTTTATCCCGTCATCTTGTCTGTTTTTGTACTGAGGGTACTCAGTTAGGCCAGCCAGCCGGATGTGGTAAAGGCTTTTAACTATGCAAACACTCATGGCACAATAGCTGCGGGCCTTTTGAAAAGAGCACAACACGTAGCATTTACAGAGCGGCGTTAGCGAAACGGGTCAAGTCAGTTTGTGTCTGTCGTACCCCCCCCCAAATGGTCTCACATCTGACACCTGCTTTTGCTGTATGATCGGTTTATATGATTTGTGACATCACAAACCGTCTGCATTCAACCTTAGCAGCTAGCAACTATTGTCATATTTCCCATGTCTTATTTCTATCTTCGAGTGTGATTTCTCCCCCCCCCCCCCCCCAGGGGGCGCTCTGTTCAAAGACTCCAGTGCCAGCTCATGGCCGGGACCAAGTTTTATCCTGAGTCCTCCGTGGCTTGTCAATCTGGCTAGCAGTTCCACTGCGCATCATTTAGCCCCGGGATCAGCTGATGGCTAGAACTAATTACTACTTACTGACTCCATTCAGTTTAAATTCTCACACAATGTATTGGAAGGATAGCGTGAGTGTTTTGGGTTCTGTCTTAAGGTTTTCCTAAAGCTTCTCCGGAAAGCTTCTTGGAACCGGTATGCAGCCAGTTATTTAATTGCAAACGTCCTGCCAGGAAACTATTGACGAAAGTGGGATAGTATTCTGTTCCATTTGTAAACCCAAACACACTCTATTTCAACTCCGCAAGAGCTGAAAACTAATCCCCTCTTTGTGCCGGGGACCACAAGACGGTCTGCACGGCACCATTAGGAGGACATCGAGGAGGACAGGAAAAGAATGAAAAACGGGAATACACGTCAGGCAGGTTGACCCAGTAACAGGACCAAGGACATTGTGTCTTTGTTGTGGCCCCTGTAAACTGAAATCCATTTAAAAAACATTATATGTTATTATGTTATACTGTAACATTACATACACTAAGTACCCAAATAAGTTCACTGCAAATTAGAAATAATGGGCTCATTAATTTATCTGTCTCAGTGTTTTGCAGTAGCTGATGCCCCCCTTATATCTCCTATATTTAGAAGAACCAATAATAAAGTAGGTGTCATGCACTTGTACTCACTGTATGTCGCTTTGGAGAAAGCGACTGCTAAAGGACTTAATTGTACTTGTCTAATTGAAACTGTGTCCTTGCCCTTCCTTAAGATGTAATAAAACTGACAAAGGAGAGCCCGGGAGATTTCAGTCCGGTGTCTGTAAACGCCCGGGCGTGTCCTGAGTTTAACATCTTCTGACCAAATGACCCGTGGATGCTTAAAGAGTCCATGAAACAGGATAGTCTAGTGGTCAGAAGGTCAGCCAGCCCGCCAGCCATAAGGTCATGGGCAAGATGTTAAAGCCCTAGCTGCTCCTTAATACTTACTCACTCACTGGTCAGTCATTGTAATTGTAAATTGTAACTGAAACTGGAAGTCATGGTGGAATGTGGTAAGGGCATTGCCGATTCATTGGGTGTAATAATTGGTACACAGCCCCTAATGCAAGATGAGTCAATGAAATCAGCGAAATTACTGGAACTCTGTGAATGCATGGGGACTTAATATCATAAATGCAATTTGTTATTTACATCACCTATAAATTGTAATAGGCACATTTTCTGTTATACTTAAAAGCTCTGCTGTTATTTTTTAAAGCCCAAATCCCTAAACTGCTTTCATATAAGGAATGATATTACTGACATCACTAATTCTGTCAGACCACTCTCGTCTTATGGTACCAAAGCAATTTATTAGGACATATAGAAGTATGCTATTAACAATTTATCTTTGGCGGAATGGCTATTTCGGGGGGCTTC
>JAOEHI010004265.1:0-10142 GCA_025447815.1 Percopsis transmontana | reverse complement strand
TTAATACTGTAACTGTACTCACTGTGAGTCTTAACACTGTAACTGTACTCACTGTGAGTCTTAATACTGTAACTGTAATCACTGTGGGTCTTAACACTGTAACTGTACTCACTGTGAGTCTTCATACTGTAACTGTACTCACTGTAGGTCTTAACACTGTAACTGTACTCACTGTGAGTCTTCATACTGTAACTGTACTCACTGTAGGTCTTAACACTGTAACTGTACTCACTGTGAGTCTTCATACTGAAACTGTACTCACTGTGGGTCTTAATACTGTAACTGTACTCACAGTGAGTCCTTAATACTGTAACTATACTCACTGTAGGTCTTAACACTGTAACTATACTTACTGTGAGTCTTAAAACTGTAACTGTGCTCACTGTGGGTCTTAATACTGAAACTGTACTCACTGTGAGTCCTTAATACTGTAACTGTACTCACTGTTGGATTGGCAGCTTTATCTATTAACTAGTGATACCGTATGTTCCATCTCGAGCCTCACGCTCGCAGAATGCAGGCTTCCTATCCATCCCTAATGTTAAAAAGAAATTAACAGGATTTAGAGTATTCTCTCACCGGGCTCCAGTGCTCCGGAGCGCCCCCTACCTGCTGAGGTTAGGGGTGCAACTACTGGAGCGACTTTATAGTCTTTATAGTCAGGCATTTGGCCAGCCATAGCTACACTTCCCCCTCTGCTTAGGGGGTTTAAATGGTTATGCACTAAACCCACTAATATGCTTCTGTTCTTTATGAGAGCGTCATGGAGGGGGAAAGGCTGCCATGGACCTGGACTCTACATGGACAACAATGGCCGTCTCTCTGCACAACCATAGCTCCTTCCCCTGTGGTGAGACACTGCTGGTGTGCAGGACGCTATGGATGGAGAACAGACCTGACCCACACTGGGGCCCTGGACACGCACTCGTAGGGCTTCTGTCTCTGACACATCGGACTGGCCGTCGCACAACTCAGTTAATACAATGTGTGGCTCTTGTCTGGACACACTGTGATACATTTTACATGTACAGCACTCACTGTGGGCAGACGCTTTTATCCAAAGCGACTTACATTTGTCAACCGTTGAACTGGTTAACCACCAGTTTTTGCAAGTAGATAACATTCTCCTAGAATAAGGATCATGTAACAAGGTTACATGTTGTGCATTTGCACAACATTACTCAAAGGTTTATCATTTACCCCTTAAAATATTTTAGTAATTACAATAATCAAAGTTATCATTCACACTTCAAGTTTTTCAATCTTCAAACAGTAAATAATTGCTAACTGTAAAGTGCTTAGTATTCTAAGAGCTGATCTAGCAGAGTAGAAAGAAGGTTGTTTTTTTTAAAGGGAGGAAAGGAGGATAGAATAAGTATTGTTAGTGTCATTAGTGCTATGAAGTAGAGAGATCAATGGCCAAGGTACCGAGATGGATTTTGAAGAGGTGAGTCTTAAGTCTCTTGAGGAAGATTGGTAGTGACTCTGCTGTTCTGACCGCTGATACATATTATCCAATGTATTTTGTTGTTGCCCACTCGGCACCTGTTGCCTCTTAACCGTCCTGGGTTGGATTCCCTTCCCAAGGTTTCTTCCACTTTTTCTAAGTGGTTTTCAGTTAAGTTTTCCCCTTGCCCGATGGGAGGAACAGGTGAAGGGGTTGGGGATTTTTTCTGTGTGAAACGTGGGCCTGCGTAGCCCTTTGAGACTGTCACGTGATTTAAGGGCTATGGAAATGAACCTGACTTGACCTGCTGGTGCCACCAGTGTTAGTCTATGTAGAGACGGGATGCACGTCGCACCCCCGCACAGCAAACGGGTAACAGCACAGGAACGGTTTACGTACGTATTACTACGCTTTACAACAAACGTTGGTTACTTCCATCCAATCCAACCGGGGGGCTGTTTACCATACGCCACTGGGAAGAACCAGCGCCTACAGCAAGAATGTGTGATTGTGATTCTCACCATGTTCTGTTTTTCTGACATATCGTGAAAAAGACATGCCCACAGTCAATACAGTGTCATTCCAAGGCTTGACATATATGTGACATTAAGTCGTGTCCATCTAGTGGACGCTTAGGATGAATTGATGAATTGAAAACAACATTCTTATCTTTCTTTAAAACAGTAGCCTAACCACATACCGACCTATACTGGATACAGATTGAGGTCCTCATAATGTATACATGCCAGATTGTTCTATTGCATGCCAACAAACTGAGCTAAATGCATCTGTCCGTCAAGTGTGGCCTGCTGAATGGTAACTCCAAACTGGCGACCTGTTTACCTGCTGACAACCAGGTTAGGAGGAAATCATCTCCATGGTAACCTAGCTGGCTAGGTAAACTGGCTCTGTTCACACACACACACACAGACACACACACACACACACACACTTTAGATCAGCAGAAACACGCACACACGTCTACAGGAAGGACCTTTCTCTTTCTCTAGTGATATACGTGGGACGGTTTCCATGGTAACATGTCGTGTCTTAGTTTTACTAATGAATAAGAAACAGGAAGCTTCTGTTGGCGACAACCCCCAAAATAATAACAATAGTAACTACTAAAATACGAACACTAATAAAATACTAACAGTAATAAAATACTAAAATACTAAAAAACTAAACTAATAAATACTAACAAATTTAAAATACTAAAATACTAAAATACTAAAATACTAAATACTAACAATACTAACTACTTAAATACTAACTATACTAAAATACTAAAATATTAAATACTTACAATACTAACAATACTAACTACTAAAATACTAAACTCCTAAATACTAACAATTCTAACAACTAAAATACTAGCAATAATAAACTACTAAGAATACTCAAATAATAAACCAAAAATACTATTTATATAATAATATAAGAATAATGCAATTAAAAGCACTAATAAATACAACCAATAGTCAAGTAAAATACTTTACAAAACATAAAATAAGTGTACAAAAACAAAATATTCTAAAATGTGTTAAACATTCAATACACACACACACAGACACACAATTAAACAGATAAAACAGCGGAACATTCAGCATCGTAACAACATATAGATTTCTACCAAACTACGATTCCAAGTGGAACATTCAGATGTAGAATTGAAACACAACATAACAACATAATAACATAACAAAGATGTTCCTGTCAGATCCAATTAATCAGCTGCTTTTCACATTAAGTACAATAAAAAAATAATAAGAAAGCTAAATGAAATGTATCAACAGGCTATATTAAACATTACTCATGTGTTACCATAGGAACCTGTCAGGGAGGTTGGGCTATTAACATTTACAGCATTTAGCAAACACTTTTATCCAAAGCGGCTTACAATTAGTACATTTGTCAACAGTTGAACTGGTTAACCACCCGTTTTTGCAAGCAAAGAACATTCTCCTAGAATAAGGACCACATCATGTCATAAGGTTACTTCACTTGTGCATTTTTAGTACATTACCTGAAAGCTATCATTCACTCCTCACACAGTCATTAATTGCTAGCAGCCTAAATTCTGGCAATACATGGTGCTATTACATGGAGCAGATAGGGGTTAGGCATCTTGCTCAAGGATGCTTACAGGTAGGCCAAATCTGGGGCTTGAACCCACGACCTTTCGGCTGGGAGTCCAACACCCAGACCACTAGACTATCCTGCCCCAATATTGGTAGTGTGTACAACTACCATACACTTGTTCCAATCCCAGAGGAAGTGACCAACCAACAAAAAACAAGAGACGATAATAAAATATGATGTTACAGCGTGAAGCCAGTTGCCATGGAAATGAGCAGATAATATTTATATTTTTTAGCTGCTAAAAAATCAATAAACAACATTCTGATGTACGAGCTGATTGACAGCAGCTGCCTGTCAACATGAGCAGGGCGTGGCCTCACACACACACACACACACAGGCACACAGACAGTGCCCAGGAATAGCATCAGTTGTTGTGTTTTGATTGACAGTTTGTCCAGGCAACTTGGAGTCTTTGTGCCCACCCACACAAGCTGCCCGTCACATAGCAGCAGTGTATTGTGGGATGTATAATCAGAGGATAAACTTGACAGTGACATTAACATGGAGCCTGCAGTGTAGCAAGTAGAGCCTTAGAGATGAATCATTTGACAGATTCAATACAAAAAGTCTTAACCAGACACCTTTTAAATATTCGCTGGACGTTATTATCTCATAGCATATGTATTTATAGATCAAATAAACCTGTTCACACCTCAGCACATGATAACGTTGAACGTGTTAATCTGTTAGTAAAGAGTACATTTTGTGCGTGGAGCTAAAGTTACTTGTGGTCGTTTTAACTTCGTTGTCATGGCAACGACGGAGCGGCTCAGGTTCAGCCAAACGCCGACCTTGAAGATCGCTCCAGAATAAATTTAAGTGAATTTGAGCAGCTGCTCGTGTGTGAGTCGTGTTTGGGTGGCAAGTACAGGTGCAGAGTGAACCAAACCCTGAAACACTAGAAAACAACCAAATTGTAACAACGGGAGTGCCCCTGCCCTCCCGCTATAGCTCGCCGGCGTATTGAACCACCGGCCTGCGGCCGTCCATTCACCCAGCACACCCGAATCACACGCACCTGTTCTCCTCAACTCCTCATCACCGCATTTCCCCGGCCTATAAAGCCGGGGAAAATCGGTGATGAGGAGTTGTCGGTAATTGTTTTCTGCACCACTTTGCTACGCTGTTTGTCGCTACCTTTGGATTATTTTGTGAATAGAACATTACACGTAGGCTACGTCTCTGTGGACTTCGTCAGCTCCTGCTTTCCTTCAGCACTTGCACTCACCATTCGCGCACCGTGACACAAATGGACATGAAACAGCGATAACGAGTCTCTGCTCAACGTTTAATACCTCAGCTCTTGGCCTGCAGCAACACAACAACCAACAATTTTCAAACAAAAAGGCTTGAATTATTGATTTGTGATTA
The DNA here is from genome assembly GCA_025447815.1 of Percopsis transmontana. Lineage (NCBI taxonomy): Eukaryota > Metazoa > Chordata > Actinopteri > Percopsiformes > Percopsidae > Percopsis > Percopsis transmontana. Next base: position 5,181 of record JAOEHI010004265.1, on the reverse strand, counting down.
TTATTATTATTATTTTTTTTTATCATTGTCATCCTTTTATCATCAATATTCATTGTATTAATTTGACTACATTTTAGTTCTGTCTCTATTGAGAGTCTCAAGTGTTTTTTTGTTTTTCTAACATAAACACAAGTAAAGTCAAGAAATCATAAATGGACCACAACACTCACACACACACACACACACACACACACACACACACACACACACACACACACACACACACACACACACACACACACCAGTCATTGTAAAAGCTTTCTCCTATATTGAAACCTTTATTCGCTTTATAAAATGTTTTCTGTGTAAAGTACCTGCTAAATAAAAGCTGTTTATGTCCAAATAAACCTTAAAACATAAAGCATTTCATCCATTAAGACTAAATAAAACAGACAGGCAGGCAGAGAGACAGGTAGTAAATGGACTGGGAGCATAAAAGATCCACATAACATGGTTTTATCAACACGGTTTAGATTCTTCCCTAGCCAAAGATCATTTCATAAAGCCAGTATGAATAGTTTGTATTAACTCAATAGATTTAATGCCCAGTACTCTTGTTGATCTGGCTCATCACTGGAATTACTGGTAATAGTTTAATACTGTTTTCCCAACTTCCGTTAAAGTAAAATGATGAATTAACAGTTACAGAACATTTATATTGTAAAGAAAGATATATTGGTTGACATAGGGCTATACTGTAGCACAATACCAACATATAATCACACTGTATATCTGTTGAACGTAATGGTCATTATTAACCACATAGTTGTGCTGGGCTTTGAGTTTTGTGGTAGAACACACACTACCAGTAGAGGCAGCAGAACACACTACCAGTAGAGACAGTATCACACACACTACCAGTAGAGGCAGTAGAACACACACTACCAGTAGAGACAGTAGCATACACACTACCAGTAGAGGCAGTAGAACACACACTACCAGTAGAGGCAGAAGAACACACTACCAGTAGAGGCAGTAGAACACACACTACCAGTAGAGACAGTAGAACACACACTACCAGTATAGATAGTATATAATACACACTGCTAGTAGAAACAGTAGAACAAGGAAAAAGTAGTAAAGTAAAATATAGATTAAGACACACACACACACACATAAAGCAACATGTTACAAACATCCACAGACATACAGTACACATAGGTGTAGTACATGTGAGAACAAACACATCCAGACATATAGGCTACATTGTATTACATAACAACCATTTATTATTTCTGATGTATAATAATAGTAATAATAATAATAACAATAATGATAATAATTATAATAATGATAATAATAATAAAAATAATATAATGTGACAATAATACAACATCCTAACAGTGTGTGATCATGTGATGTGTACTATGTGTGTTTAGTGTGCATACGACATCACTACAGAATCAAGTATCTATGTTCTTAATAAATAGACACATTACCGAAATAAAAGCCTACCTTTGCTCTCACACTTCAAAATAAAAGCGTGCCTGCATGAGGGAATCTGTGCTAATGAGAAGAAAGTTAATTATCACCCTGTCTGCACACAGACGGAAGGGAGAGACAAACAGATCTACAGTGTGATGTCACATCTAAAAAGAGAGAGAGAGAGAGGGAGGAAGAGAGAGGGAGGAAGAGAGAGATCAGTTGTGGGAACATTCACAGCTCAGGTGTGAAGGAAAAAAGTCTCACAATAAAACCTCTTACATGCACATTTAATTACATAAACTCTGGACACAGCGGCATATACATCTGTCTGTCTGCCTGTCTGTGTGTCTGCCTGTCTGTCTGTTAGACTCTGTGATGGATGTGTGTTAATTCTCTCCCACGCACACACACACACACACACACATACACACACACACGCACACACACACACACACACACAGCAGGCTGACCAATGAGCTGGAATGACTTCCTGCTCCTGCTGTTACCCACAATCCTCTGGGGCAGACCAGCATGCCCTGCAGCAACACAACTAATGGACAAACAGCAAGACACACACGCGCGCACACACACACATGCACACACGCGCACACGCACACATGCACACAAACACAGACATTTCTGTTACTAGATAAAAGATGTGTGTGTGTGAAAAAGTATAAATAATGTTTTTATTTTATTCCAAACACCTGTATAGTTTTGGTATAATTCCATGTAATTTGATTTAAAGGCAGTGGTAGAGATTATATATGTTGTTTATTAGAAATTATACACAGTGTGTGTGTGTGTGTGTGTGTGTGTGCGTGCTCTCTGTGTCGGAGCTGGAACTAGAACAGAGTGAGAGCAGCAGACACCACAGGCAGGGGAGAGTTTAATGGGGACAGTCATCATCTATCCCCCCAGGCCAGCTTGGGGACTCTTAGGGGAGGTCTGGAACAAGTGACCTCGGCCCAGCGGGGGTTCCACCGCGGCTCTTCTCGTGGTGCCAGAGGCCCCCTCCCTTCCTTCTCCTCGGTCCTCGTCCTCCTGGAACTGTCTGACCCACCACATCCTTCTAGCCACTCTGGCTGAGCTGGGCACTGCCCTGTCTGTCGGCACCGTGTTGCAGCTGTTTGGTGTCTGCTTCTGCCAAACCTATTAGTGGCTAAGAGCTAAACTGTTTGCCATGTTTGTGTGTTTTGTATGTATCTGAACATTCAACAGTTTTGGCTTCTTCATTATACTGTTGTTTTTTTGTGTTGCCCCTGCCCTCACATGGACCAGTCACCATAATGGGGTCCCCATCCCTCTCCAGCCGGTCTGACGGGATCCAGTGGGCCGAGCACAGGTGCAGATGGACGAGAACGAACGCTGAATCGCGAACAAACACGGGCAAGAGATCTGCCCTTTAAGCACCAAGCACCAAGCACCGAGCACCAAGCACGCATCCCACACTAACCCAGACATACTTTGTGTACACCCCCACAGCACAACAGGGGCCGTGAATGAGCCTGATTGATGAATGGACGTCAGGTGCGTAGCTGAATGTGTGGACGGCTGCAGCCAGGTGGTTAGCACAATGGGGAGGAGGAGCACCGCCCCCTGTGTGCGACTCCCGGCGTTACACATACCTAGCTCTGGCGACTACTGACCACTATTAACTATAATAGTTACATGTGAAGCATAATGACTTTGGATAAAAGCATCTGCTAAACGACGCTAAACAGATATGTATTGTTTATGTAAACACATATTATTATTCTAGGGCTAACTTCTAAATGACTGTCAGTTCTAACTAGTCCTACAGGATCTTGGTTACTTTTCTAGTGATAAAAACTATTAATAGAACTAATTAAACATTGAGTAATGGCGACATCATCATAACAACAGATAAGTAAATGTTGCTATTTGCAACATACAACATTTTTTACTTTACTTTAATTACAGACGAAGGAAAGTTAGTTTAGTCTATGTAAGTGTGTGTGTGTGTGTGTGTGTGTGTGTGTGTGTGTGTGTGTGTGTGTGTGTGTGTGTGTGTGAAAACATTTCACATAATGAAACAGTTGATTGTTTGACAAGACAGTGATAAATGTGAAACCAACAGGTGTTCTTCTTAAGGGAGCACTTGTTTTCTATCCAGAGTTCTATCCATTCTGAAGCACTCTCTCACACACACTTGACAGAAGCAGGCCAATACCAATATACCATCTTACTAATAACAGGGGTAACATTCTCCGTGTAAACAGAAACGTTGGTCGTTGCTAAGTACATATATATATATATATACTAGCACACTAAGTACAGAGTACAGAGTACTTAGAGGGCAGGATAGTATAGTGGTCTAGGCTTGGCCCAGCCAGACGGTCATGGGTTCAAACCCTGGAGTTGGCCTACCTGTAAGCATCCTTGAGCAAGATGCCTAACCCCTACCTGCTCCATGTAATAGCAACATGTAATTGTAAGTCGCTTTGGATAAAAGCGTCTGCTAAATAATCAAATTGTACTTGGGACGTAATTAACGTCAGTCCAATGATTAATGCCACATGAGGATGTGAGGACAAAGGACAAAGGAGGAGGAAGTCTGAGACATAACTTGGAATTCTGTATGGCCCAGTTTTCTAAGTCTGTTCTCCATCCATAGCGTCCTGCACACCAGCAGTGTCTCACCACAGGGGCAGGAGCTACGGTTGTGCAGAGAGACGGCCATTGTTGTCCATGTAGAGTCCAGGTCCATGGCAGCCTTTCCCCCTCCATGACGCTCTCATAAAGAACAGAAGCATATTAGTGGGTTTAGTGCATAACCATTTAAACCCCCTAAGCAGAGGGGGAAGTGTATGATTCTGTGTGTGAGAGAGAGAGGGAGAGAAAGGAGAATTTAGAGGAGAGATTTGTTGGAAAAGGTCAAATTTAGACACCTTGACTAATTGATGATTCAGTCACACACAAGCGCACGCACACACACACACATGCACGCGCGCACTTGGACATGCACGCATATGCATACACACACACACACACACTGTAACCACTGGTTTCTCCCAAATGAATTAGGATTAATTTTTTCTGAGCTGTAGGCCTGTGAGAATGTTTTAAATATGTGTGTGTGTGTGTGTGTATGTGTGTGTATGTGTGCATGTGCACGTGTGTGTGCGCATATATAAACACACACACACACACACACATACACATACAAACACGCACAGTTAAAGGGTTTGTTAATGAACCAATCAGACTCACAGCTGCAGGGAAAACAGATGAATTCTCCCTCCCTCTCTCTCTCTCTCTCTCTCTCTCTCTGTCTCTTCTGCTGGTGTTGATCGTCCCTCAGGTGTTTCTCATAACTGCTTTAATTGAAACTGTCGTCACCTTAATTACCTTAATTAATTACCTAGATAGGAGAGAGGAGAGGAGAGGAGAGAGGAGATAGGAGAGGAGAGGAGAGAGGAGAGAGGAGAGGGGAGGAGAGAGGAGAGGAGAGAGGAGAGAGGAGAGGAGAGGAGACTTTTTGACTTTTCCAATACTTTATTTACATGTCTACATTCACACACCAATCTTTTACCTTAAATTTGTAACATTCTTAATATATATATATATATATATATATATATATATTTATTTATTTATTTTTTTTTTTCCCCCCACACAATATTCAAAATAGCAGATATAACATCTCCTCATATAACTCACATAAACAATCTTTCTGACACCAGAACCCCTCAAAAACATCCAAATTATTTGTCATTTTTGAAAATGCAAATT
>JAOEHI010004264.1:0-10142 GCA_025447815.1 Percopsis transmontana | reverse complement strand
CACATACATACATACATACAGTGTGTATATATATATATTCAGTATATATTCAGTGGCATTTCTGGCATGTATTTTCCACTATTTTCTTGGCATGTGTGACTACATTTGTGCAGCTAAACTTGGAGGACTTTGGGTCAAAAAGAACTGATTGAGACAGAGCAATGTGCACCTTTAATCTGCCGTCGCAGGGTGTCTATCTGAGCCACCAGCAGCAGCTCCTCGTTTTTCAGGATCTCAAACTTGGTGTCGTAGAGTTCCAGCTGGGCCTCGTAAAACTGCAGCTCCATCTGGTCCACCGTCTTCTGCTGCTGGCCGCCACCAGTCGTACACCCAGACAGGGGTCTCGGGCCCTGGCCTTGGTCAGACAGCCCCCCCATCTATACCACCGCAAAAGGAAGACCATTGGAAAGTGGAAAGTTTGCAGTTTTAATGGCTAGAGGGTTTAATTAGTGTGGTGTAGGTGATATGGCAAAAACCTATCACGGTATATGTCATTTTCTATCACAGTAATAGTATATATATAACGATATAGTATTAGAAATGACTTATATTTAAATACTCATCCAGTATTCAATACCTATATTTGGCTAATCCAAGCGTTAAATAAACAATGTGGCACTGCGCCATCTTGGGGATGGCCCAACTTATGTACACTCCTGGTCACTGATTTAATGCGCCACAGTATTGCAGGTATAGCAAATGACATTTATATCATCACAGGGTTTATATCGTCATATCCCAAGACTAGTGTGTCTTTCACACAAACTGCCTCTGTGGGCGCCATAGGTTGTACGGTACATGCACACATAGTGGTGCCACTGAATTATGCCGCCCCCAGTGCTTTACGCATTAAATCTGTGTAGGTGTAACATGCTGATCGTATTATAAAGATTCTCTCACATACACACACCTGTCAAGGTTTGTGTTGATTTCACAGTAGTAGCTACTGTCAGCAGCTTAATCAGATGAATAATTTAGCAGGTGAAGATCAAGTGATGAATTTCTATGCATTTCATAAAACTTGAAACGCACAATATGATCCTAAATCTCCATGCTGCAGTTTCACAAATACTGATCTCTCTCTCTCTCTCTTGTTGTGTGGGTGTACTGTATCTAGGGGATTCTCTGTGCTTCTAGTCAGGCTTTATAAATAGATCAAAGGCCTATGGCAGCCAGAGATTCAGATCAGTCTGGAATACCAAGCACAAGGTACACTAGAGTGGGTTGGCACTGTGCTACGTCGCTCTGGCACAGACATACAAGCACAACTGGAACATTGCACAAAAGGAAAGAAACCTTATCAGGTACAGTACACAATAGGGGGACAGACAAAAAGGAAAGATTTTCAAGATTGCAAACATACTAACGGACACTTTCAAAATCGTAACCAGCCAGGGGCACGACATTCAGAGAATGACCTTCTTCAAATGCCCGTACAAGGAAAATCTGAGATTCTCCAAGACACACACACAGACACACACACACACACACACACACACACCCTCTTTCTGATGTCTGCTATATTGCGGTTGAGGCACATCTCTGTGGCTCTCATATGCTGCAGCGTCTCTTTAGCCAATAAGAAGCGCAGTTTCTCCAGTCTGGGAGCAGCAGACGCCCAAGCAGCCGGTCCAAATCGACCCTTGTCCTCCTCCATCTGCTTCACCATACCTGGACAGGTGTGCATTCCGTATTACTCGTGTCTGCATCATGTTTAGTCATTCTTCTACAGCTTTTGGCACCATACACAGACCATAAATATAGTAGCTGTACCTGCCAAAGCCCTCGATGTCTGCACAAAGTAGCTCACAGTGATGTCCTGAATTGAGCACATTGCATCTTCTGCTCGTCTCCTCCACTTGTCGGCCTCTTCTTCCAGGGCCGCAATTCTCTTAGGACCCAGGTCGTCATCATCCAGAGACTTCTACAAACAATCCCAGACAGCACAACAGCTTTTGCAAATACCTTCTTCACTTAGGTAGCAGACCTTTAGTAGTATAGTTAGAAATGGCTGACTTGTGCCGTGTGTCTCAAGTACAGTCTAAGTACAGTCTGCTAAATTACCAAATTGTAAATTGTACAGTAACCATCTGGGCCCATGATAAAATTACAAAAATTAAAGCAGCTTTGGCTTTGTTCTCCTCAAGATTCGGGCCTGACCTAGGATCAGCTATCACTCTAGAACACTCTCCATATGCAAATTACTGGAGAAAAAATGTATGTATAGTAATGCTTCCCTTAAATTTAGAGTTGAAAGAGAGCGCGTTTAATTATATAATTATAGAGCCCCATCCAGCAGGGGGCACTGTAGAGACAAATTCGTATTATTTGAAATGTCTGTTGGTTTATAATTAAGATAGCTGTGTTTTATGTTCCTTGTGTTGTATATTTCTCTGTACAGATGCATATTGCTTGGTGAAATATGTTATAAGTGTATATCCAAATGTTTCTCTGGGGATCAATAAATTACCACATATTTATTACAGTTTTCCCAATCTAGGGAATATGTAATAGCTGAACATAACATATGCTCTGATCATAAATGTAGTGTATGTAAATACCAGAATAAACAGAGCTGTAAAGATGCAAGTCATTGTTAATTCATGATTTCTTTGTTATAAATCACTATTTAAATCGCGTTGAGCTAACACAATATAGACTGGCACGTTTACGCAGTCCCGAGACCCTTTCTAGTGCACTCTCGAGAAAAGATAGCATTGAGAGGTTGACCCGAACACCCACCAAAAGTGATGTGTATGAACACTACTGACCAATGAGAATGGTATCTTTTTATAGCTCACTGGCAGAGAATGAGAAAATGAGTGGAAATTATAAATAGGAACATGCTCCATTTGTATGCTGTCATAACACAAATGAAACATTGTACAGAATTGAAAATGATTAAAATTAAGATACGGTATCTTGTTTTTCTATACAATGAACTACAACACTAACATGAGCGCAGTAGCTTCAAGTGGCCTACTGTAGATATAAATCTACATTTACCAAGATCTCCATCTTGTAGAGGCAGGCCAGCTCTCTCATGTCTCTGAATGGCTGCAGCAGGTATTGGAAGAAGGTTGTGGCTGTTGTAACCAGATCCTGGTACACTTGGTCCTCTTCCTCATAGATGCTCAGCAACAAAACCATTTTGTCAGCACTGCCATGACTCTGCAGCAGCTGTGAGGGGAAACACACATGGGCCATAAACTAAACCATAAATCATAAAGACTAGGCTACTACTGAGCCTTTTTTTTAAATAGGAAAAATTCCATACAATATGGTACAACACTAAACTAAGTGCAGAAGATATTAATCTACATTCACCAGGATGCAGCTCTTTGAGACTGTACATAAATAAACTTTACTTGAAAAAGTTTTCTCATTAATAAATCAACCAAGCTAAACAGGTTTAAATATTTCTTTATGCAATAATGACATATAGCTTAGTACCACAGAGGAACTCACTTCCACATCTCATTATGGGAGAAAATATCTATATATTCAACGACCACCTAACAAATAGACCGAACCTAGACCCCTGCGTATATTAACTGGTAATTATAACTCGTATCCAGTGTCTCACCTTTCTCAGGTGATCTTTGGCCCTTGACATTTCCTCCTGCATGGTCTTCTTCCTAAACTCCTGCAGATTTTCAAAATACTCTTCAATGTCTCGCTCATCTTGTGCAAATAATGAATCGAGCACGATCTTACGTCCACAGATGTCAATCGCCGTGCTCAAATATTTTTCTAGTTTTCGACAAGGTGTATCAAAATCCCTGTCTCCATCCTCTAGACTCGACTTCCGGTTAGGGAATATGAAGTCCCAAATGTTTCCTTCCTCGAAATCTGATAAGTCCGGAAAGTATGGTGCCAAGAGATCAGCGACACCAGTGAACTGTTGATGTATATTTTTAAAATCATTTACCGAGAACAATCCAGCCCAGCTTATTTGACTGTCACAAATACCAACCTCGTCTTTACGCTTCTGTCGTTGTAATGTTCTGTTGTGACAAGTGACGGCGAATTTAGACTCGATTACATTCCACTGCACAATAAATCCCAGTTTAAATGTCTCGCTTTCTTCAAAGACATTCGTTTTGATAGCGACCCAGCCGTCCAAACTATCTAAGCGCTCACAATCTACGTTACTCATTTTTAAAGGAAAAATATAAATACTTATGTCATTCCTTTCTCGGTGTTTACGCCATCCGCCATTTGCATGACGTAGGCTTCCGTCAGGTCAACTCTGAACTTTGCGTCACGTGTTGGGGAATTCCACTTAATTTGAAACATTGCAGTAGCCTACATAAGTATGACAGATTCTGTCCAAATATTGATTTTTCAATATATGTTAATATAATTGTATTTTATTTTGTGTTAGTATGATGATCAGCCATCAGCAAGAAAAAAGGCCTTTGACATTTGAGCTAGGCTCTCTAAATCCCATATCTATTTTTGGTCCAAGTGCTTTAGGTCTATATTGGGTCTACGTACAAAGTTGACTTCACGAAACCCCCTGGTACCCTAATCGCTGAAATTGTCATTTAGGCCAAATTAATTAGGCAATTCGTCGTCCAGGTAATTTGTACGGTAATTAATGTGTTTTGAATGTGCATTGATTTCTATAAAAAAATCGGTCTTATTTTGATTCGCATGTAGTCAAACACGTTGAAGGACCATATCGTTGCCGCTGCAGTTGTTTATGTCATTCTGATGAAGAGTACTGGTGTGATCAAAATTATGATTTATCAAAATTATGATTTAATCGTTGCCATTAATCTAGACATGTATTGACATCTAAAACTTGATTTGTTTCTCTTATAGTTGTGGTGTGGTTCCTTAATTTCATTTGCCCTGCCATGGACCTTTATGAGGGAGGAGTCCTGCTTGATGTGATCACAGAAGAGGCCCTTAGTGGAGAGGAGCATGAGGAGGCGAATGAGGCCACCAGTGATCCATCCATTACAAAAACAGCAGGCAGGACTCAGGGGCTGTCCACCTTCCAGCGATTCTCATTGGACACTAATGACTCCTTGAGTTTTGAGCCATGTGAAGATGAACCCACTGGGGCCAAAGATGGTGATAGCGTGTTTGAGGAGCAAACCCCCGAAGTATGAACGTTTCGCAATGTATCACTGATCAAGTTGTTTCCATTTACCTGAGAACATATTTCACAATGGCCTTATAACACTTTGAACTGAAGTATCTTGGCTGCATGAAAATGCATGTTTTTTTTTATGCATGAATCTCAACTCCTTTCAGAACGAGAAGACAAGAAATAAGTTGAAGGACAAGATTGTTGAGATGGAAAATTTTGCAGGTCACCTGGAAGAGATCTTCCTCACTGTGGAGGTACAGTGATACTACATGCTTTTGACATCTCACCAGAGTGCCGGTTGGTTCAAACATCAAAACTCCCATGACCTGCCACCCTTTGCATCACATTAATCAATTCAAACACCATAAAAATCAGTTGTAAAAATAAAAAGGTGGTAATATTACAATATTTGCAGGAGAACTTTGGCCGTCAGGAGCAGCACTTGGAACAGCACTATAACGACGTTCTGCAGACATTGTCCCAGCGGTATGACGAGAGGGCGGCGGGGCTGGAGGAGGAGAAGAAGAGCAAACTGGAGGCGTTGTACAACCAACTGCTGGACTGTGGTCGGACGCTGGATGCCTCCAAGGAGCTCATTGAGACGGCACAGGAGATCTACCGCAGCCAGGACAAGAGGCTTTTCTTAAAGGTCTGTTGTTCTAATTGTACCAAGTGTATCCCTGCTATGCAGCATCAATTCCAGAGTTAGAACAATATGCAGATTATAATCATTATAATTTAGTATGGCAAATAATAAGTAAGAAAACAAAGTAAGTTGAACCCAGCATACCATTTTGTCACTATGTGGAATATATGTGGAATACAGTACCAACATACCACCATATTATGGATATATAATATTGATTGTTGGTTGTTGTGTTTATGTACTGTCTTGACGAGTTGCTCTGTTCTGACGTTTGTTGACAGACAGTAATGCCCACCATCAAGAGGTAATTCAGTGTGATGGTGTGAAGTTGCTCACAGTTTGTCTTATGTAATGGGACAGTGTACTGATGATTTGAAAGTAAATGCAAATAATATGAAGCCGACATATATACTGTCTTTCTTAGCATGTTTTGCTTTCTGTGTGTTTCAAAATAATATCTCACTAATCAGTTTAATGGAAATGGCTCTGACCTGTACAAAACATCTACTAATGAATTGCCTGATCTTTATTGAAAAATTTAGTGTTCAACATAAGCTCTTATATCATACCAGAATTGAAGAGTTTGCAAAAGAAGAGATTGACCTCACACTGTCTACATGTCTTGATTTCAACACACCCCTTGGTGACCTATCAGATGTCAAAACCATGATGGACTCCATCAACATTGTACCAGGTCTGATATTTAATTTACTCTCCATCCACATCATCTGTTATTATTCCATAATTCACTCCAATTGAGCCATAATAATCTGTAACAGCACTCTGTGACATTTGATAAATATAGGCTATTCATTTGATTGGCAGTTTCATACATGTTTTGTTCTATGCTTTTAGTCTCACTGTAATGCTTCGCACCCCCTTGTCAGCTTTTAAAATCAATAGAAAATAGTGAAAATAATGGTGGCTCTTATTCTTCCCACAGCATTTTAGCAAAAGTACAATAACTTGTTCTAAAATATGTTTGAATGTGGTTAGGCGGTTTTTACCCGCTGCACATTTATACACATACATTAGGCTTCTCCCACCTTCCAAATCCAAATGTAACCCCTGCAACCAAAAGACAGGCCTACAGTTAATGTCATAATAATAAGATAACAAGTTACCCACACAATTGTCAAATACAATGTATGTATTTCTTAAATAAACCAATATTTTACATTTACTATTGCTGGCTTATGCATTCTTAGAATAGATTATTAGTTTTTCTCAATTGCTTACATGTTTTCTGAAAGCATGACTCATGGCTTCTTAAAAGTCTAAACACAAATACAAAAACTCACACAAAATTCCACAAATCTTTTGCAAGAGCAAACACTGCATTTAAAACAATGTTATGTCTTCTCAAAATGAAATTTTGTCTTAAAATGACACACACACACTATCAAATGAATAGACATTTCTATGAACACTATGATGAGCGGAAAACACTACTATGATAATCTTATCAGTAGGCCTTTATTATTTTTAGTGTTACACACTACATACTGTACATACAGTAGCCTGATGTAAACTGTTATGTTTTTATACTCAAACATAAATACTGTAGTACACTGTAGTACTGGTGCAATCAACTGGTCATTCTAATGTACAATTGTCATGTTTTTCTGACTGTCTCACTGCAGCACCGTTTGCTCCAGTAATCAACCCCCAGACGCCCAACTCTGCCACACAGACATCCTTGCGTGTATGCTGGAGCCTGTTTTCAGATGATACAGTGGAGTACTATGAACTCTACTATAGACCAGTGCTGGAAGACACATCAGTAGACAGCACCAGTGGAACAGATGGTATAAGATTTGAGAGTGAATTTATACATTGACATGTTCATAACATGTGACTTTAATTTTTCATGTTGAAGTTTATCGATATCAATGTCTTTGGTTAAAGTGAAATTAAACAATAAATTGATTGTTGTCGTTCCATTGTCAGTATCCAAGATAAAGGTAAATGAAACCCACTGCACTGTGAGAGATCTGGTTTCCAATGCTCAGTATGAGCTCTGGGTAACTGCAACCAACACCACAGGCATCAGCCCAGCTAGCGAGAAGGCCCTGTACATGACAGGTAATAAATGCTCCAGTTTTGCGATGACATGAAGAGTCGTTAAAGTTCTGACAGTTTAATAATTGTTTTTCTATTTTCCTGGTTGTCATCCCCTGAATGGCTTTGTAGGGGTTCAGAGTTATTATTATCAGAGTTCTGTATCATTCCACACTTCAAAATTCAACGTTAAAATGAAACCCATGCTGTTTCCTCTCCATCTAGTGCCCTCGCCTCCCATAATCAAGCAGAGACAATGTAGCAGCTCTTGGGGGGCTGCCCTGATTCGCTGGGAGTCAGGAAACACCAATCCTGTTGACTCCTACACTGTGGAGCTCCAAGAGATTGGCACGGATAGTGGACAGAGTGGCATCACAGAGTAGGCACTGCTGTTTTATTCTTTGGCACATCTACACACCTACAGTATATCTTTAATTGCCCTTATAATGGTCTAACACTGGATGTCCTTAGCTATTTTACTTTATTTTACTACTTTTGTCTTTAAATGAGATAAAAATCTGACATTGAAGTCATAATAAAACAAAAATAATACAAAATGATACCTTATTAGAAATTAGCAAAGTAATTGCCATATCTTTATAATAGATACAGTACATGTTTTTGCTGCACTGTCTGGCTTTAATAATGCATAAACAAGCATCAGTACATTTTGAGGTCCCGTGGTTGTAGAGCTGCTGACTCAAGACAAAATATGTCCCAGAAAATCTATTCTTAGCTTCACCTCCTACAGCAGTTCTAATCCCAGCTGGACTGTTGCTACATAGTTCTGGGTCATTTTCTTTTACAGTTGGTCACTATAGAGTGAGCTGGCATAAAGTTGATTATTCTATTTTTAGATACAGTAACTCAACCCAATCTGTATGGCCTCCTTCCTGGTTGGTATTATTCTGCCTTAGTCTATATTAAGTGAACCTAACATTTTATTTCCCCCAGAAGAGCAATTGTTGACATTTGAAGGCATTTTAATGTGGGATAGACATTAATGGTGACAACTCAAAATGTCACCTTGTTTACTAGACCAATACATTTAGCTCTAGTATTGACTTTGAACAGTCTTTTTAATTCCCCCAGGTCCATTGTAGCTTTGCCCACCTGCCAATGTCTAATCCAACTGCAGATAGGAAAATGCTACAACATAACAGTCAGAGCAGTTAACATCGGCGGGCCCAGTGAGAGGAGTGAAGCCTTCGCAGTTTCTGCTACAGGTGAGTAATGTTGATCAACCTGTTTTTACTGTAGTGCTAATTCATGTGGTAATGCAATGTTTTTGCAGGTACATTCTTTCATCTTTTGGAGGATACTGCCCACCCCTGTCTGTCAATCTCTGAAGATGGCTTCACCATGTTTTACGGCGATGAAGAACTGCCATTAAGTGCTATGGCCTTTGATGACAACACCTTTGCTAGGTGGGTGTTCAGGTGCTAGTGGGACAGCCAATCAATGCCTATTAACCTGTTTGCCTACCAAGTACTTCTAGTCCATGTAGATATGAGAAACCGAACGGACGGTCCTCATTGTATTTGTGTAGGTGTGTCGCTGTGCTGGGAGATCTGATTCCAGTGCGTGGCAGACATTACTGGGAGGTAGAGGTGGATGATGCAACAGAGTTCAGGATTGGAGTTGCGTATGAGGACACCCAGAGGAACTTTTATCTGGGAGCAAACAACACTTCATGGTGCATGAGACACATCCTCACTCCAACCAGGTACCAGCTCATAAATTAAACCTACCTTGTTAGTAGCCCTGTGATTTAGGGGGCAGAAGGCAGGATAGTCTAGTGGTCTAAGTGTTGGAGTCCCAGCCAGAAGGTCGTGGGTTCGAGCCCCAGAGTTGGCCTACCTGTAAGCATCATCCTTGAGCAAGATGCCTAACCCCTATCTGCTCCATGTAATAGCACTATGTAATTGTAAGTTGCTTTGGATAAAAGCGTCTGCTAGATGACATAATTGTAATTTAAATACGTATGGCAATGTCACAAGACTAAATAAAGTCTATACTGTAATCTCCCTTCTTTAAGGAAAATGTGATGTGCCTCTAATTTGTGCCTATTGCTAAGCCTATTGGAGGTAAACATTGAGCCAAAACTCCTATACCGCTGTTTCCATAGCAACTCTATTCTTGGAACAAAGCAGCAGCAGGACAGTACGATTGTCACTTCCAGCAGATTACCCCTAGGCATGTTACACAAGCTGTAGTTTCTTTACCTGCTGCATAAAGTAATATCTAACAGCATACACACACACACACACACACAGAAAGATGAAAGCGTGTTTGATGTCAGTTTAAAGAGTGTAAGGATACTTTTCTTAA